>VZZY01020547.1:0-55799 GCA_013400335.1 Eurystomus gularis | reverse complement strand
GCTCCATTCCCCTGATCATTCTGGTGGCTCTCCTCTGGACGCGCTCCAATACGTCCACATCTTCCTTGTGCTGGGGGCTCCAGAACTGGACACAATACTCCAGGTGAGGTCTCACCAGGGCAGAGTAGAGGGGCAGAATCACCTCTCTTGATCTGCTGGCCACAGTTCTCTTGATGCAGCCCAGGATGTGATTGGCCTTCTGGGTTGCCTTTGCACACTGGTGGCTCATCTCCAGTTTGTCATCCACCAGCACTCCCAAGCCCCTTTCCACAGGGCTGCTCTCCAGTATGTCCTCTCCCAGCCTATACTGATAATGCTGGTTGCCCCTGCCCAGGTGCAGGACCTTGCACTTGGCCTTGTTGAACCTCATAAGGTTCATCTGGGCCCACCTTTCCAGCCTGTCCAGGTCCCTCTGGATGGCATCCCGTCCCTCAGGCGTATCAACTGCACCCCCCAGCTTGGTATCATCTGCAGACTTGCTGAGGGTGCCCTCAATGTCACTGTCAATAATATGTTATATCCACACTGTCAAACGGACTGCTCCCGCCAACACTGCACAGGCTTTTTGCACTCAAGGCTTTTCATTCCATGAGGAGTTCAGTGGAAAGAGTACAGCAAGGGCATTTCTTTGGTGAAGAGAGATTGAGGACAACATGCAGGAGACTGAGATGTCTGGCCCTTATTTCAAGAGCTCTGTATAAACAGGTACTGAGGCCACCTTAATAGGGTTGACAGTAGGATTGCAGAGTCCAGGGATACCACCCTGAAGAATCAAGACAGGCAGAAGAGACCCCTTAAGTCTACTCAGGCTGAAATGCCTTCAACATTCATTATCAATGTCATAATTTAATTAGATATTATTTTTGCATGTTATTGTAGCTGCATTAGAATTACAATTAATCTTTGTTACTCAGCATGGAATCACTTGGGTTGGAAAAGACCTTTAAGATCATCCAGTCCAACCATAAGCATACGAAATTCCACCAAGCAATCCACACATTCTAGCCTCAAGAAAAAAATCCCTTATATCCCCCTTTTGTAGTCATCGTAATCCAGGTTCTAGATAACTTCTACCTGCAAATATTTCTACACTGAAATCCCCCTTGACCAAGTCCGTTAGATACAATTTCCTGCTTCGCATTTTTGCAAAGTTGTAATGCTACAAGCTGGTTGACAGAGAAAGAGCAAAGGAAGCAAACGTCAGGGTAGGTGCCCAGCCAGCCAGCTTCACCTCTACCCTGGCCTTCTTAACTGCTTTAACACCCAGTGCATGCAGGCAGAAAACCTTCTTACTCCAGTCTAATACAACTGCAAGTACAAAAACCTGTGGGCAGGCTGGGTAAGACTAGTAAAGCTCATTATTTTGTACTAATCCACAGTAAGATCAAGTGCATTTTCTTGCAGAAGAGAGAAAATGTCAAGATCCTGAACTGACAGAGAAAAATGGGTGGAAGTTTCTGGTTTACTAGAAAGCAAAGTTAAGGAAGGTTCACCTTGCTAGAAATTTGTCATTGTGGATTTGGCCTCTAGCCTCAGTGACAGTGGTTAAGCGCTTTCCTTGTCTGTCAGAGAAGAGGTTGTAATTTAAAAAAACATTTATCCTAATTTTCTGTCTTAGAGCAGCACTGTGTGCTACCGTCAAATGACAGAAGAGCCTTTGGGTATTAAACAGAGGTTTTAAAGGTGGCATTTTTTGACAGCCTGCACATCACGTTTTCTGTCTTTAGTATTTGAGTGGCACCTAGGAGTAGATTGAAGTGAAATATTTTCATTTTAAAATAACCCAATTCAGCCTTTACAGTTCCCTAAGAAAAGCATCATCCTCCTTAGAAATGAGAGAAATACCATACATGTATTTCTGAGGGAAAAAACTTACCTTGTGCTCAGTGAACACTAAATACAGCATGTAAGCCTCCAGCAGACCCATGCCATACATACCTTACCATCCATTTGCTATCACTTAAAACTACACAGAGAAAAGAGTTGAGAAGATTTGCCAGGGATGTATCTTTACAGTTTTTGCTCAACTGTTCTGCAGCAGAAAGCAGCAGCTGAGAATAGACCTTTTCAAAAAGCAAGCAACCTGCTCTCTTGAGGGTCAACCAGCTTAAAGGGTACCTGCAAAGGGTATTTCATCTTTAGTGTCTGACTACTATAGGATGACATGAAGTTTTGACTGAAATGTCCAGCCTAGGACAACCTGCTAAGGGCTGGGCATCTAACTGATAGATGTTCAAGTTTAGGGGAGATCACTTTCATACACAACACATGAAGCACAGGCAAGAAAAGCAGAGCAGACCAGACCTGACCAGCAGAACCCAAGGGACCAGCAGGATGGGTGTCTTGCTGGTGGGACCTCCAGGACACAGCTCAGATATGAGCAGGACACCTGAAGGCACCTCATGTGGGATGCAGCCAGGCACTTGGCACGCATTGGTCCCCCCAAGCCAATGTTTGGGGAAAAACCATCAGAACCAGCTAAACTCAGTCTTTCTGGCTGACATCATAAAACACTTCCCAGAAGCACTAAAGCTTTAATTGAATTGCTGTTTTCAGTCATTCGATTTTAAATACCAGCCTCTTTTCTGGGAATATTGTTTTGTTTAACAACCCTAGTATATCAAAGCAGCATATTTTATGTAATTAAGCCAACCTCACAGCAATTTCCAGACTGACTGCCACAGCCCCTGGGCAGTCCACACCTTACTTGATATCTGCTCTTTGGTTAGACTGCACTTGGTAATGGTAGGAGGAATGCATTGACTCAGAAAAGCAAGAGAAAAAAGGTGAAATGCATCCTTTCCCGACTGCCTGGCCCCTCTCCCCTCCCTGCTAGGCTTCTTCATGTCCAAAGTCCACAGAGCAAAATTCATTCCCTCATTTGAGATGCATGAGCATTAATAAAAATCAGGCACAAATGGCAATGGCATGCAAGTGAGGCAGCCCAGTGCCTCTTGACTGTTGCACAGCCCAGTTGGAATAAATCAAAACAACTGCCTTGAAATTAATTGGAAGTATATTTGTGTACGCTAACAAGGGATCTGGTCTCTCTGACTTTAACAGGTTTCAGTTTATTTCCCTTACTTCTCAAATTCAGAGAGAGACCATTTAAATCAAATGCCATGCTTTAAATCATGTCCCTTCTTGCAATCAGAGAAAACAAATCCCTAGCTGTTATTTACTTCCCAATTCCTTTGCAGATATTGCAGTCCTCATTATTCAAGGGCATAATCACATAGAGGAAAAACAAATGTTCTTTGTGTAATTATATTTCAAATGCTTTACTTTCAGTTCATTAAATCTCTGGTATCATCCTTCCACTCTTCACGCACCCTCTTGTTTTGTTGCTCTTCAATGGCTGCTGCCTATGTGGCAAGCCTTCCCAGGCAGGAAGCCACTAATACTACAAATATCATTATACTGCCATTACCCTCACACACAGTAAGGTGCCCAAATAGCTGCAATTATTTATTCCAAACTATAATCTCTTTAATTTATTGACCATGAACTTGAAATGACGCTTGCTATTGCACTGCTTGCTCATTTCTCCCAAGAAAGGCCACCACAATCTTTATAGGGAACAGAAGTCTTTAAAAGTGTTGTCAGAGGCTTCTTCTCCTCTGCTTTCCTCTCCTCTCCTCGCTTCATTCCACTGCTCCTTTTTTCCTCTCCTAGTCATTCATTAGTACATTTAACACTGAGATCATTACACAAAGGAAAGGTCAGATCAGTGGTGAACACACAGTGAGAGTACAGCGATCTTATGTCAGTCACTGCCCTATCGCAAGGCACCACAGAAAGTCAGTGCAAGTGCCCTGTAAGTTCCCATAAAATGGAACAGTCTCCTGTCCTCCAACCCCAGAGGTATTCTGAGACTCCCCACTGAAGCAGTACCTTCAAAAAAAGTTTCAGTTCTAGATTATGAATATCTTTTTAAAACAATTTTTCAGAAGAAAATTCTCAAATATGACCACAGATAGAAAATCAGGATAAACAGGATTATCAGGATCAAAATATCTATACTACTACTTTTTTTTTCCAGTGAGTATTTCTGTTCTTGTCCTGAGCTTTCATGGGTATCTTCCAACATGGTACTGACAGAGGACAGCACAGCACTCATCACAAGCACAATGTGACTAGGGCATCTTCCCAGAACTAAGAGACATTTGGTTCATGCAGAGACTTGTAAAAGGAAATTGTTCAAACCATACTGTGGCTATATAAATAAACAGAATAAAGAATGGGAGAAAAAGTGACTATTGAGATATTAATGTGCTGATACCACAACACTAAAGTGGCTCCTAAAACAAGGTGATTTCAAAGTGCCTGAAGCAGGAGTGACCTATCAAATTAGGTGTTGGTTTGAAGAAGATTAGACCAGAATTCATGCACAAGCAAATCTCCTGGCTGCTTTAGTACACTATGGATTCTGGAGGAATTGCACTGGCTTCACTCTGAAATCCTTGCTGTTAGATTGCTTAAGTAAACAGGCGTTCAGTCCAAACAATGTTTTCCTCTCAAAGTGGCTAAGCAGCATCGCAAACTGGATTAATTACAGAGTCAGCGGTTTGCCCTGATTGTTGATAAAACTCCAAAGTTGAGAGGACGGTCAGCATTTAAAGCACAGAGACATGTTTGTGTGTGTGAAATCAGGGAGTATAGAAATGATGTCTCTGAAATCAGAAGGATTGTTTTGAACTTTGTGGAAGAATAATGATGCTGAGAAGGATTTGCATAGCTCTCCAGGAGCAGCTCTGATGTGCTGGTTTTCTGGCTGGAGTCAGCTCATTACACCCATAAGTGAGACAATGTCACTGATTTCCTTTCTTTAAAATAAAGGACTGACAAATGTGAAAGAAGCAATCTGAAATACCCTCTGAAAGGTGACAAAAAAGTGAGACAAAGTCTATAGAAATCATTGTCCTGTAGCTACTTTTTTTTTACAACTGTGTATACACATAAAACACTGGCCAGCTGCTGTTCTTACACAAGAACAAGTGGTTATTGCTGTTACGATCAAAATTATAATGAGCTCCCTGATGTCAAAACAAAGCTCAAAACACTGTTTTCTAAAGCCTATAAAAGAAAGACTTGAATAAATAACCCTCTATTGCTTTAGAAAAATGACATTTTATATTAATAGGTAAAAAATAATTGTAAACTGTATCTTATTTATGTAAAATGCTGGATGAATTTTGAAGATGTAGAGTTTTGAGATTTTAATTGATAGAAAATATTAACAGAGATATTTTGATGTGGTTACCAGGAATGGAAGAGGTGAGTGAAGAGGTGTTCATATATGAAGTATGCATGAAGAGGTGTTCAGAAAATAAAGAGATTAAATGCATAAAATTACTGGAAAAGTGAAGAACAGTTATTGCTTGAACTTGGTAGCCTGGTATGACTTTACTATCTGTATCTGCTGTATTGAGTGTTAAATGTTTATGCCATTAAGCTCTCAAAAGTATCTCAGTCAAATGTGCTTTACTCTGTAAAGCAGGTATATATCCTACATTTTGCACACCAGTCTAAAGGATTCTCTCTTATTCTGATTAAATCCCCCAACTTTACTGTGACCACTCTTACTCCCAATAGCATCCTAAGAGCCAAACACCGGTCCTAACCACAGCCCATGGAGCACGGGGTTGGGAAGAAATTCTACAACACATGAGAACACTCAAAGCCATTTGAGTGGTAATTTGGAACAGCGTTGCAAACCCTTTCCTCTCTTCTCCTCTGCAAGACAAGGTATATTCAGTTATGAACACAAACTCTGGATGCCTAGAGAGCCAACAGACAGGACATGATCAACACAAGGAGCTTCTAAAACTTGATCCTTATATTTTCCAGCCATCTCTGCTAGAAAATTATTCTCCCTCCAGAATTGCACAGACCCAGTGAATGGCACGGCAGTTTAAGATCTGGGATCATACAGTGGAGGCTGTGAGAATCCATTCTAGGAAGTAAAAAAACCAAAAAATTTAAGAATCCTTTCTATCCCTTCTTAACAACTACACAAATTTGAGAGAAGAACAAGACTATCACGAATTTTCAGTGACTTAATTCCCACTAAAATCACAACAGAATTGATTCTCCTTTACGCTCAAGTCTTTTTACAGTAATCCACCAAAATGAGGTAGTAGTATTTAAAGGCCCCTTATACTACCATAGTAGCAGGGTCCCTAGGGCATGAGAATCAGATGTCATATGCACACAAGCAAATAAGAGCAAAATCCCCCTCAAGTGCCTACAGTTTTATTTATCATCTATGTATACAAAGAGCTGCAGGGCTGAATAAAAATAAAACTGTTGTTAGCCTATAGCCGGTCTATCCTGCTTGGGTTTTTTGATCAGGAAAAGCAGCTGAGGTGTCTGAATGTTTTAAGAACTGTAGTATAATCTTGATCTGTGTGTGAGAATTGAGAGCAGAATTGGAGAAAACTTGAGTTTTGGCAAAGCTGTTAGAAAAAGTAGGTGTTCAGCAATGAAAAATGCAGGTTTTATAGACTGAAGGGTCATGGGCCTATCTTTCAACTCAGGTATGCTATGGCCCTACAAGCTGTGCTTTTCCAGAACTAAATGTCATAATTTAAGTAGAATTTCTATAGAATCTCTTTGAAGGAAAATAACAAATATATTTTCTTGAAGAAATAAACATAAAAATAATTTGTGTTCTCACTTGAGTAAAGGATTAAATGGAATGATTACATCCCAAGCTGCAGCCAGCTTTCAGAAGTTTTCCCACATCCAGTGAGCATTTTAGCAAGGCCATACTACTGAAGAGAGCAAATGTACCATCAATATTTGGCAAAAAAACTGTTGGTAGGTTCAGAGAGAAACATCTAATGGCCATGCCTTATTCCAAAGGGAAAATACAGGGGGAGATAATCCAGATGTTACACCACCAAAACCACACTAAGCCTGCAGGAATCAGAGCTGCTACTCTGGCAGAAATAGTAATTAAGACACAACACGTATTTTACACCTGAGTTTACTCCCAAGTGAAATAAGCAGAGCAGAGCACACAATTAGAATGGGAAACCCTTCAAACCAGTGACACCTTCTGTCTTATGCTAATTTATACTAGTTAAGCTCTGTTGCTTTGCAGTACAATGCTTAACTGAGAGGGACTCAAGGTATATTAGTTTTATTACATGTTCCATCCTATCCATTGTTATAAAGTAAGTTATTCAGCTTTACCTGCACAGTCCCTCATCTGCTTCAGTACTACCCAACTCATTCAAAGATCAATACTTTTCTAATTTTTTCTCTCCCTTTTCTCCGGTGCCTGTTTGTTATTGTTCTGTTATTATTTTTTTCCCCTTTTCTGTTACATAAATCAGAGTTATACTCTCCTCTGATTTATGTTGTAGGTGGTGGGTTTTGGTTTTGTTTGAGTTGGGAGTTTTCTGGGGGTTTCTGGTTGGGTTGTTTTGTTTGTTTGTTTTAAACAGGAATGCATAAGACTAAGAGGGAACATAAAGACCGTGCATTCTAATCAGAGTAATGAAAGGGAAGCTATAGCAAATAAACAGTTTGGTGATTTCTTATTAACGTCGCAGGAATTTTCTTAATGTAGCATGATACTGCCCGCCAGGAAACCCCACAGAGAACTAATAGATTCGGTGTCATTACAGAGCTGTCATCCAAGTATGCTAATATTGAGTCTAGCTGATGTTAAGAAGGGTGACCGAACAGGGGGAGGAAGCAAGCTTTTTCCTCCGAGAAGCAAGTGGAGAGGTACTGGCAATCTGCATTTTGACCATCTTTTGAGAGGTAATTTTTTTTTCTTTGTTACTCCTTTTAAAGTACAGCCACAGCTCTTTTGTTCAGCCACTCTCATTTGTCTTACAGGGACATGTAAAATCTCCATCTGAGGCCAGGGTCCCTCCCTGGTATGTCATCAAAAGCAAGGGCAAAGAAGATTTGTTTCTACTGTAGATGTCAACACAGTGTTGAGGTATGGGAGCTGGTGCAGATGTCAGAAATAAACTAGCCATTGTAATGTACAGCTTGTGAGAAAACGAATAGAAGGGTCTACATGAGCTCATCCTGATAGCAACACATAATTTATCCTACAGCATCCTATACCAACAGTGTATTTGCACATAAGCCCCACGTGCATCCCAACCAAAACAGAAAGGGATGAGAGCAGAAGCACGAGTGAAATGATCTGCTTATTTCCCCAGAGGACGTATATAGATCCAGGAACTAAGATGACAGAACGCTCCATCAGCCAGCACAGTACCTCTCAGCTGCAGCAGAAGCAGAATTAGCACTTGCTCCAGGAGTGGATGGCTCACACAGGTTTGAAGGCCATGAGCATACTTTTTCCCCTCAGAAAATGCTGTTTGGCTGGGTTACAAGATGCATTAGGAAAAGAGACACTAATCCTAAACTTGGATAGTTTTTTTACCACACTTCAACACAGTTCTTACCCTAACATGTAACAAAGTCTGCCTCCAGGTTCTCCGTTTGCTGTTTGCATAACAAGGAGCTAAGCTGCAGGGGCATGACTCAAGGCCCACAAGTGTACATTTTCAGTGAGCAGGGTACGATGGCTCAACCTGCCAAAAGCAAACACACAGTCTGAAAGAAACCCTCCTACATTACACAAGCACTATTACTTTGTGGAATATCTGACACAAAGAAGACATAGCCACGTACTGGGTTACAATACTTGAGCTCTATGGCGTGAATTTTCTTCCTTCCCTTGTATCTTACCCAAGTTTTTAAGAAACTGTTGCAGGATGGAGCGAAGTGGCAGCTAGAAAGGCCTTAAGTGATCAGGCTGCTTTACATATAATGGGATTTCACATAAATAGAAGAATCATAGGATAATTTAGGTTGGAAGGGACACCAGATCAATCCGCTATTCCAAGCATATTGCTTTTAACCTAACTTGCAAGGATTAACTTAAATACGTTGTTGAAGAGTCACAAGAAAACCAAGAAAAGCTGTTCTGAACCTTTTCTCACCTTAGAGAAACAGTTAAAATGTATGAATAACATCCATAACCATCCACTTCGACACAATCCATGTGCTGCTGCCATTGCTAGAAACAGTTCTAGAGGGGATGATTTTGTTCGCACAGATGTTCATCACGAAAAGAAATGTGATCAGTATTTCTGTATATGCACTCTACTCACAATTACATTCTCAAACCTTTTACTAAAACGAACATTCTTTCACTCAAAAGTAGAAATAACTTCAATCAAGCTGATAATTCGCAATATAAAATATCAAGTCGCAGAACGAATAAAGGTATAGCCTGTGTAGAAGCACAAAATTAGAAGCCTCTGCTTAAAACCTATTCACCTGCAGCCAGCACACAGAAAAGGCATTTATTTACCCTCTTTATGTACAAATAAAGCCTAGGAACATGTAGACTTTCATATCCACTTTTATACATCTATATTCATTACTTGCAATGACTCATATTGGCTGAAATGAAGATGGATCAAAAGTTTGGATGGTGCATCTTTGATAAACATCTTACAGATCTACTCCTTTCAATATCATCAGCCTTGAAAAAGCATGACTGATGTCAGATGGAGGTCTACTATTGCTTTAGCAACTGTAATTACAAAGCAACTAGGGAAAAACCCACCTGTTTCAGCACATTTCAATATCACGTCTAAAGAACACTCACACTTTCAGAAGCCTCCAAGTAAAGGAGAAGCGGCAAGTGTTTTGCACTAAAGAACTGGAAATTACAGGTTTTTCTTGAGATTTGAGCATTTTTTTATAGAACGGTGTAAACACATCATAGACTTCTATCATTACTTGACAACATGCTTGCTTTCTTCACTGGAAATAAAGACACTTAAGGATACAATAAATTATTAGCTTAAGTAATGGGAATAAAACTCTACCCGTCTTACCTTCTTTTCAAAGAACTTGCCAGTAGGTATTTCTACCTGAAGAGTATGTCGTTTCTCTGCTCCCCACAACTGCTTGCTGACTGACAAGCTTGGCATTTGATATTTGTTATGGACCTGTCTCCAGCTGTGTTACTCTTTCCAGTGTTTCTGCTATAACTTGGCATGCACATAGTAAGAACACCCCAAAGCTGATTTTAAAAGGATAGGCCGTCTTTTCCAGCAGTTTTTCTGTATAGACAGAACAGAAATATCAAACCGGTGAGTTGTACTGCTGTCACTTAGACAGTGGGGGTGTTGCTGAGAAATACTATGCCAATAATTAATGTGTACAGTGAAAAAATGCACGTTAAACTGACTTGTAAAGGTCTGCTGTAGCATTACTGCTAATTGACACTTCATTCTATGTAATTATATGATTGTGCCCCATACTTGAGTGATAATGCACAAATAGATAATTTATGGGAGAAAAACAAGAAAGTAGACCAGGTAATTAAGACCGTGCAATACACGCAGCCTGCATTGAAGTTTGCCACGTCTCATTCATAAGCAGCCTATCGCCTTTTTAAAAAGCTTCTGAAATGTGTAATGGTCATTTAAAGTTGGCTCCTACACTTCACAAGCAGGATTGTAGAAGTAGCAATATCCTTTTACTGGAGCAAATGGTATGCCAAGAAGAGACACAGCTTGTCTCTTCTCAACTCCACCAACTGGCAGAATAGAAGCTGTTGCCTCACTCCCTACAATATTTATTTTACCTACGTCTTTGCCACTGCTGATCCCAAGCCTCCAGAATTATGTTTGCGCTGACCTCAGGGACAGCAGCAAATCTGCCTCCCTGAACAACGTGCATGTTACAGCTGCGGTCTCTGTGTGCTCAAAGCTATGAGAAAGCACATGGCCAGTATTATATGGACCCATAATGGCAGCCCATCACGCTTGGGCATGCAGCGAGGCTGGATGTCTCTCTGAAAGCATGTCAGCTCAGGGAGCAGTTCACCCTCATTGAAGAGATGAAGAAATGTCTTCCCACACTCAGCGCTACTCAGTTTGCAAAAACGCTACCTAGTTTTTAAAGCAGCTGAAAGAGCATACCACCAAAAACCCCAGAATACTTAAGCTGTCACTTCAAGCTTTGTACTTATAAAACACAGACAGCCCTGCCAAGACAGGGCACACAACCTTCTACTGCACACAGCTCCTGTCCCATCCTGGGGCTGCACCCCAGAAACCACCAGCCCTCCTGCCTCTTCAGTTGAACAGCTCCTGCCCTGAGGGGCTTTATCACTTTGTAGCAGGTATTTAATGAAAAAAAACAAACACAAAAAATCCCCACCAAAAAAAACCACAAGCTCAACACAGCCTATCTCTGCCAGAAAAAAAAGAAAAAACAAAACCAAGAACAACCAAACAAGGTTTGCCCTTCTTCAGTACAACCCTCTAAATGATCACAACCGATCTCTCACAAAGTAGCTGTAATGGTGGCTTAAGAGTTCAAGAACAGGTCTTGTCTCTCTTCTGTCCAGGATCTATCCATCTTTTATCCACATATGGATGACACAGAAAGACCTTACAAAAAGGGTAGGACTCTGACTCCACTTTATAGCAGCAGGTTTGTTGAGTTATAACCCCGACTTCTCCTGTGCAAAGAACTCCAGGCTGTCAAAAACTCTGCAGTGTTCTTAATAAAAATGTCTACTGGGAAATGAAATACTTTTAACCTGTATTTTCCTTCCCGAGTTCCAACTTTTGCTCTGCCTTGCTACCCTCCCCTTGCCTCCATCATCCAGACTGAGACTAAAAAGTAATGGCTGAGCAGAGGGCATGAGCTGTCTTCATCTAAATGCAGGAGGCAGCTGCTCCTGCAGTCCATGTGCATTTCACAGCCATGAATTGCAGGAAAAAACAAAAACTTCAATAAGATAAACTTAAATCTTCTCAGAATCATTCCAGGGTAATTCTTTGCCATGTGATAAAAAGGCATTAATTGCACAGTCAAAGAAACCACACTATATCATTTGTGGTAAAAGGATATCAAGATTTAAAGTCTTGGAAATAGTATGAGAGCTACAATGAAGCACATGCACCATTCTAACCTTAACCATTCCAAATTGTAAGAGTTTCAGACTGGGGTGTTTAGTCATGTTGCTTACAAGCACTCTGTAAATCCCGACGAAAGCTTGACATACGCTCCTTCCAATCTATCCTCATTAGTGACAACACAAGGCAGTGACTGCAGAGAAAAACTGTGGAAAGAAAAAATAATAGTAATTTTAAAATATAGTGCATGTAGTAGTAATTTAAAAATATAGTGCATGTAGTAATATTTGGTGCGTGCAGCACCAAAAATACACATTTTTTAAAAAAAAATCAAAATTTTGTTAATAATTATAAAGTCACCAACAGTTGTACCACTGAATTTTCCTATCACAAGAAAGGAATTCCCAAGAAGAGTTTCCCCAGGGCTGAGAATTCTTTCTTTAAATACTCTCATCCTATCTAAGAAAAGAAAAGAATGTTTTTTAAGACCAAATATGTGGCCTAGCAGCCCGTGCTGCCTGGAAAACCCTCATGCCTGAACTTCTGATGGGCAAGAGCTGAAATATCTTGTCTGTCAAAGTCAGGGTTCATGGAGGGTGTTCTGTGCTTTGCTGGAGAAGCTCAGCAGTGTACAGGCTTTGATCAGCAACAACCTGTGGGGCAGAGTTAAGCTGGAGCATTTCAGCAGGTGTACTTCTAGGGTCTATTCAGGGAAAGCTACTCAAGTGACCCCTGCAACAGCCATGGAAGAATCCAAATATGAACAGTAGAACAAGTATGAAAGTTCAAGATTTCAGTTGTTTAAATTAAAATGGGTGAAGGAGAACAATAAAGGTTATATTTGAAAGGTTGATTTTTTTTTTTCTTCCCTGTGAATAAAGAAAACCCACAGGGAACTCAGTAATTTCTCTGTCTCTCTCATTTTACAGCAGCTCTTCCTCCCCATGCTTGCATTCAAAACAGACACGTATCCTAAAACACAAATCCCAATTAGTCTGGAACAGACATAACTTCAAAGCTCTCTGCTTCTGAGTATCTGATTATGTGAAAATTTAAGCTGCTCTTCTACCCTCAGAGATAAACAGAGTATCTTTTCCAAACGACAAAACGCACAGGTAATAGTTATTCATACCCATGCCCTCCATGACAATCACAAGTAATCAACAGCAATCAGATCATTACAAAAGAGCAGGCTGGGCAGATATGAAATGCTGAAATCCAGCCTTCCTAGGAAAACAAAATCACATTATTACATGCATCAGAAAAGTTAATTTTTGGTTGTCTAATAGTTAGGGCTATTTCTAAAGACTCTTCTCAGTTTCATATCCTCTGTGCTCTTTAGCCCTTCTCCCTGGATCCCATTGTTGGTTCAGGGGCTCAGCCTCTGTTGGTTCAGGCCCAGCACTAACATGAACATGCTAGAAATCCCACCTTGTTCCCCGTTACCTTTTCAGCAAGGAAGAATGTCATAAACCCATCCTTGCCAACACTGCAATGACTGCCAAGTGCTGAGCACATGCAGAGGGCGTATCGCTGCTCAGGATCAATTCCTTATCTGAGCTACTTCTTCTGAACACCTTTGGAGGGGGCTTGTCAGCCCGGATGAAACGTGTGCCAGAGTGTGACCGGTTCAGGTCTGGCAGGCAGTAAAAGCACTGTATATCGTCTCTCGGTCCATGTACACCCTACATTAGCTCAAGTAAAGTGCTTGCAAAGTTATCTTACAGCTGCAGGAGTAGATAAGTAAAAGCAGAGGAGCAGTTAGGTGACGATGATGAGGAAATATGTCTCAGTCACTGCTTTATTACGAACATGAATTAGTGGGATGATCCATTCAGTTTGGATGCTTTTTGTATGAAAACAAATTATCCACCACCAATATACAATATCTACATGGATTAAAGAAGCAAACATTGAATACTAGCTTGTTTCTTCTGCACAATTCTTCAGAAACAAAAAGGGTGACGAGCTCCTGGAATAACTACTAAATAATGCATCTTCATGTAATTAAATATATTCCATTCAGAAGCCTTCAGCTTTTAGACTATTTAGACAATTTTCAGAATAATTATCTGAGAAGTCCAAGGATACAGAGCTACCAATTTTGCTGTTGCAGCCAGCATGGCTTTTTTTTGTAATCTGGTCAGGACAAAATAATTTCTGAAAGTAATGAGTACTAAACTATCATGGGTTTCACTGTTATACATATTCCCCTCACATTTCTATAGCCACAGGATCATTTATTTTACCAGGACGCCAACACCAGCAATTCATTTTCCACAAGTTTTGCAAAGCATACACTTGGCAGTGGTTGGAAATTGCATCAGATTAAAAACACCAAAACAGAGGCCAATACCTGGGAGCTTGGACAGGAAGGGAAAGAGGAAAGAAATAATCTACGTAATGCCTCTGCAGCAGGTGGTCTGCTGCTCCGACAGCGCTAACAAATCCCAGATGACAATGCTAATGCCGCTGCCTCCTCCTTCTCCTCACAGCACTGCTGCCCTTTCAGACAGCAGGTTTTCTCTGAGTAACACCTCATAATCCCATCGGAGTAACTGTACTAGTGAGTATACAGTCATAGAAGTCAAGCGTGGAAGGGCTGATTTTAAGAAAGTTATTTACAGATTGGATTTCCATCTCTTACAGCCACTGTTCTCACTGCACATCCACATCCCATAAACCCAATTAAATTCACAGAGCCTAGCAGAAAACAGGGAATACTGGTGAATCATATGACCCGCAATATTAGCTATCTTAAACCACAAGAACAATTTTTTATAAATTTATTATCCCTTCAATTTTGAAGCCAGGTAATAAGTTTCAGGGCTTCCCATGCGCAAGGCACAGGCAAGCCAGTTCAGTCAGCTTCAAAGATCATCATGATTCTACAGCAGGAAAACAAGTGAACAGTGAAAATATTTGGTTGCAACCAGGCAAATACATAGTAGGTAAGAAAACAAAGCAAGTTCTTCCTGTTTTCATTAATTTCGTCAGAAAACTAGTGTTTTGGAGCATAAGATGTTTGCATGCTCTGGTCAGCCAAGTGGAAAAAGCTCAGGAGAGGCTCACGGACCCCGGCATAGGAGGCTGTGCAGATGCACCACCTCGCAAGTGCCCAGGTCCTTCCTCGGCCAGGATGTTGAACTCCTTGGGTTCCTACCACAGGGCATGTCAGACAGGCATACTCACAGCCCACTGGAGACACCACGACTGCAGCTGTGTCCTGCCCTAGGACATGGGAGCTGTTCTGTGGACTGCACAGGGGCCAGAAATGATAACACAGTGTGCTGTGCCTACATCCAGCCGTGAAAAGGTCCCATCTGCACATCCTTTAAAATTTTCCACATCAGAAGAAAAGCAGATTTTAAAGTACTATCAAGGGTGTTCATATAAATAACCCTTCTATAGACAGACTGCCTGCAGTTTTATTTTGCCAGTAGCTTGTAGCTGAATCATTTCCATAGCCACAGAACTGTTTTTCTGCAGTTCTGGTGTATGACAGAGTTACTGGCAACACAAGAGCTATTGAAAAGTGATGTTCTCTAACACACTTGCATTACCAATAAATCCCAAACCGTCTTAAATATTTGCAGAATGAGGAAGACTTGTGCCCTTTGTCTCTGAAGATCTAGCTAAGCTCTAATATTTCCCTTCATATCGCAGCTAAATCTGTTTTCCAAAGAAACCAAGAAGGCTCGGAAAACTCCGGACTGCGCTCTTGCTAGTGCACAACTGCAATACCCAATGCTGTCACTTGATGTCCCTGTGCTGGATAAAACCCCTGTTAGGCGTGGTCCCCTGCCACAAGGCTGCCAAGAGAGCAGCGTGGAAACTAATTCGGCTTTCTGCACTGCATCTGTTCAGCACCCATCTCTCTGAGACAGGCTTCTTCTCTGCTGTACGACACAGCTGGTGTCAACTGCGAGACACCGAGAGAAGAGCAAAAAAGCTGACAATATATAAAAAGATGCAAAAAAGACCTTACAACTAATAACCAGTAAGATCAGGAAGAAATAGATACCCCAATAAGTAAACGGTAAAGAGAAAGGAAAGTATATGTGAGTTACTTAAAATAGAAGTGAGCAAATGTAATAGAAAGCTGAAGTGTTAAACATTAAACTATTCAAACATTAATTACTCGCCAGTCATCCTCTGGAAGCTGCTCTGGAGAATGGATAAGGAAAACTTAAGTACAAAGACATCTGCTTATTTCAGAGCTAGCTAGTCAAAAAGTAGGCCAGCTGTATTTTTTGTACGCTTCTACAGTGCTTGAAACAACTTTGGTGTACCAGAAACCCTTCTGCCTTTCTGCCAGATGTACTCTGGCTTAGAGAACTTTTGAGTTAGACACAAGTATTACTGTGGCTCTTCTGTGGTTACGCAGGAAATTGAGGGATGTCCTTGTCCGTAATAATCTTCTGTCAACAGACTTACAAATACAAGCCTCTGACACGCAGATCCTTACAAGCATTTAGGAAATATGGTGGCATCTTAGGACTCCCCACAAAACAACAGTTCTCCAGTAACTTCCCAGCTATTCCTTTGCTGCTCCTCCCTGCATCTCACAGAAGACAGCAGGCACAGACTTTTAGCCCTACTAGATCTGCTGGGTGGTGGAAAGCCAAGTTAAAAACCTAATGAACAGCTTCCAATTCCTCTTGCCAAGTAAACTGCTGTTCTGAAGGGATGGAAATTGCAACATGAGCTTGTCTGAAGTGCAGCCACTAACTCACATTGCTGCAAATGAAATGAAACATATCCATTATGAGCTTGATCTTTAATTTCACTTTCAGGTAACATGGAACAGTAAAACTCTAAACGTGCTACTTTGTCCTTTCAATTTTAATAAGGCTGTAAAATCTAGATCATAACTTCAGACTGTAAGAACAAAGCAATAAAATAATCTATCACTGGTTATTTATTTTAATATAGATTGCATTCCTAATTGTTTTCTGCCATTTTCAAGCAATTCACCATTCACTGAACTTCAACAAATGAGATCTTTGAAAAAATAGCTATTAAGAGAGATTAATAACATCTTCTCACCTTTTATCCCAGGAGATCAAGATCTTCTCCAATTATTGCTATTCCTCTCAACACAGTCTTCACACAGAATTAAGGAAAAGGGCATAAGAACGTGAAAGCCATACGCAGTTTTCAGTTGTGGCAAGATAGGCAATAACATTTTGCTTCAAAGGATAGCCTATTTAGTGCAGTGAAATTATTTTGGCTTTCAAAATCATAAATCCACTTAAAACTAGAGGTCACTGAGCATTCAAGCTGCCATGCAACAGCAGTACAGTCAAGTGCCTTTTGATGCTTGCAAAACTCCGTGTTAACAGATAGGCTGTCATAGTGCTAATGTCTTGTTTCAATGCTCTTTCATTAAGATTTATTACTAATGAATATGATCCCTTTAACTTTACACTGCTCAGGCTACCTACAGTATTTTGGGTAATCAAGGTTGCCAGCATTTCTGAAAAGTGAGGTTTCTTCAGAGAAAGGCCAGAACAGAGCTGACAAAACTTAATTGCTCTGAAAATATTTAACTGCCTTTTGAATCTACACAACATTCCTTAATTTAAGGAACTAAACAGTGAGCAGCTATCAAACATCTGTATGAGACGTTCCAATGTGAGGTAAATGCTAAGACTTAGAACCATTTTAGGAGTCACTTGATATTTACTCAGAGAAACCCTGACAATTTTTCTATGAAGAGTACAGCAGCTAATGCAATACTATACATATACAAAGAAGAATGTTCCAAGCCAATTAAATCTCTTTGGTAATATAGCCACTTGTTATAAATCAATACAAGGTTGTCACTCCTCTTGCATCAAGGTTAATCTACTCATAACCATTAAATTCACACACATGTACTATCGAGGATCTATTTTACAGCTTCTCACTCCAATAACCTGCAGCGTTACCAGTTGAACAGGGAGCAGCACGACATTTCATATCATAGATGTGGGAAAACAGGAAAGGGTTTGTATTGTTACCTCTGGCTTTCATGCTGGTTTTAGCTGTACAAGAATACGATCAGTAGGAACTGGTTCGCAATACCCAGTAAGGCAAAGCTATAAAAACATGAAAAAAACATAGGAAGACTTGCACATTATTGTTTTTTTCCCCAGAAAATGATGGAGAATATTTCTGCATAGCAACAGAAGTATTAACCTATCTCCTCAAAAAGCACAGGTAAAAGGTGACAAAGCTAAGCCTCAGCATTCCCAAATGCTGGAAATCAGTGAATGCTGAAGTCCAGCCTGTACCCCCTTGCTAACATGCTGAAATGTGATTTAATTTAGTAGACTTTGGTTTCATCATTGATTTTATTTTCAGGTAACATGGAACAGAACGCAAATCTTAAACTCTAAACGTGCTACTTTGTCCTTTCAGTTTTAATAAGGCTGTAAAATCCAGATCATAATTTCAGAGTGTAGGATCAGAGCAATAAAATCACCTATCACAGGTATTAAGTGGCAGATATCTAAATAAAATATACAAGCTTGCCTGTGAAAAACAGAGGAAAAACCAAACCTTATTCTAACTGTTCATATTTCCAGGAATCACATTTTAAAATCTAGCAGTAGTAAAGCCATATGTTTGGATAAGAGTAGGCAGACTATGTAGCTTTGCAAAAAGAGCAAATCAATAATGGTTTTCTACCAGCTGAAGATCTGCCCCTCTTCCTCTGCGATAACGTATTTGAATACACCCTGTTTGTTGCAAACCTGCCAGGCAGTTTGTGAGCGCACCGTAAATCTGCGCTAGCTCAAAAGTCAGAGGAAAGGCAATGACAAACAGAAGATAAATGCTAGCTTGAAAACGGTTTCCTCCACCATCAAAGAGAATTGCTTTAAGGCATATTAAATCCAGGCTAAGTGCACTTAGTGACCCGCTAGCATTTGCTGCTGAAAACAGCTGGATTTGAAATGTTAAGCCTCAGCTTTGATTAACTATCCAGTAATCTACAAGGGCAGCTCTAAGACACAGAACAGATTTATCTTGGAAAGGAAGAAAGCAAAATGTTTCCTCTCATTAACTTTTGAAAAAAAAGTTAATTGGAGAGGCAGCAAATACACAGATCAGAGCAACAGAGAGATGAGGCGTTGATATTATTCTTTTTTGCAGCAGGGGTAAACAATGTAAATTTTAGACTAACTGTCCTACTTTAATATTAGCAGAAGTATTTTTGGTGCCCGAGATTAAACTTGCAGCAGTGGCACGTCTAGCACATGCAGTGTATTACTGAATGGAAAGCCAAAGCTGGAGGCTGAGTAGTTTATCTTACATTTAACAAAATTCACGAGATCCTCCAAGATGCATCCCATGTGAAATGGCTACACTGATTACGCGAATAGTCCCTAGGAGCACTCAGGTGGGTGCAGAATGAACAGACAAGGACTGGATTCACAGCACCAGACACTCAGAAATTGAAATGTGCCATTCGCAAACAATCCAGTAAATCAGGTTTAAAAATAGGTTACAAAAGAGATTTCACTGAATCAGAAGTTCAATGAGTTCACCCACTGACATACGCTTTCCAAAGCCACATTTTCACAGATGAAAGCAGTGCCAACCTCAGTATATTACAAAAGGTGGAATTACCTGGCAGTAACTCACACACTTTTGCTAAGGAAGGTGACCGAGGCTTTTTATTAAGATCTGTGTAGGCACCACACACTGTACATGGGATGAAGGTTAAGCTTCTTAAATTCACATAGAAAAACAACAGCACATTCCACATAGCGCCTCACTCACACAGCCAAAGGACCTGGAGCTTCTTCACAGGGATATGGTGAACATGGGGAGCCCCAGGAGTGTTACATCCAGGACAGAGCACACAGGAGTATGCATGGCCTCAGCACAGCAGGAAGCTCCAGGAACACTCTGCCTCCCATGGAGGCTCTGCCTCTACTTCTCTCCCTTCTGGCAGAAGACACTAAATGGATGTGACTTCAAAATACAGTTTTAGCCAGTCTCCAACACACATCAGCCCATTTGAAAGAACCTAGACTATACGGAAACATGTAACCCACATAACTGGTTTCCATTTAATGGTAGCTTTTCTGTAAAGAACATCTCCCTGCTAAGAAGTTTTCCTATTTTCAAACTAGAGGAGATTGACATTGTTTTCAAAAGACTCCCTCGGGCACTTTTTCCACATGCACAATTTCTCAATGCTAAATTTCACTGACATGCCGTCACACCTTCACCACTCTGCCAGTCGTGTGCTCATGGCATAGTCTTAACCTGCTCATGCTTCCCTGAAATGACAAGTGCAACCAAAACTGTCCACTATTTAATGCAACAATGCAGCTGTGACCAAGACCAAGACTGTACTGGTAATGTGATAATGCCTGCTCTGGTCTTGTACTGACTGAATCTCAAAAAATTGGTGGTCCTTCCGCCCACAGCCCTGCCAAGTGGCTAATTGGACTGCTGGGCTATGAGATTAAATGCCAAACTGGAAATAGGTTCATGGAGCTTTCCCTTCCAATAGCATTTACCTTGTAAATGAAGGGAGCATCTACTCAAACTGAGCTCCCAGGCCAGGAAGGGAGCAGCGTCTAAATGCAAATACAGGTAAAGATAAATACTTTTCTTGCCACCTGGAAGTAGAGACAACCAGCTGGAACTACTCAGCATGAAGTCAGTCAGCACAAGGAGAAGCCTTTCTGACAAAGCATTAAGAATGGCCATATTCTCTGCCAAGACTTATATTTAGATAGATCCAGCTACAGCCTTAAGTAAACCTTAAGTAAAGCCTTAAGTAAACTGCAGCAAAACTGCACAAGACTGATGAAGCTGAGCCAGGGATGACAGTAGTAAGTTTTCACCCAGGAGGAAAGGACACAGCTGCATAGCCAGATGCTGGCAAGAACAACACTGTCCTGATGGTGACGTGGACATCACAGGCCAAGCAGATGTCTAAATAGCATGATAAACACTTCATAAAAGAAACAAACTCTTAAAGCCCAAATCGTATTTGCTGTTTATCCCTGTTTTCTTTAACCTGCACGAAGCCTTCTGAGCTGTAACTTATGCACACTCTAACCTCTTTTAGGAAGTAAGAGAATTTTAACCTTCCTTTTTGAAACAGGCAAAGGGAGATATGGTCTTCAGCATACTGAATATTCCCCTTATTCCCATAGCCCTACACCAACTCTTTTAATCAACTAAGCACACCTATAACATTTCTAATCCCTACTGCATGTTCAGGATCACAATGTGTTAATCCCAGCACTTGCAGTACTGCAGGTAATATAGGTTGGAGATAAGTAAAGTAATTCAAAAGACTAAAACACTGGTGAGATTTTAAATGCCATTATCTACCAACACTCTCCTAATTTATACAGGGTGCATACGCAGGCATTGTAAAAATCCCTTTGCCCTTGGGAAAGACTACAACTTGCTTTAACATTACGGCATCACGAATTTTCTTAATCTTTCCTCAGAGCATTGGAATGATTCTATAAATTTCCTGACTTATCTTACAAATTAATTCGAAGCTGGAAATATGGCTCTAGAGGCTGATGATTCTCCCTATGTCTGCACTCTCTTTAATTATGCTTAAGGAAAAGCAGCAGCGGCAGCTGAGAACAGAATGATGCTGCTTTGCCAGGGTAGTGTTCACCATCATTGGGAGCAGGAGTAAATGCACTGCAGATGCCAAGACCCTGGGGAACCTGACTGTTTTAAGACATCTCTACAAACCCACTGGAGAGGGCACTGCAAGTGGAATGGCAGGTCCATATACTCTAATGCTTTTGGTCTCCAGATATTTCTAAGTCTTGGAATAACTCATGGAGAAAAGACAAATGCTGTTAAGTATTCCAAAGGGTTCATCTGACTTTTTGGAGCTTGGGAAAAAGCCCACATGACTAAAACCACAGTCAGCAGCTTGGCATGGGGCCAGCCAGCCAAAAGCATGATTGATATTACATTTGGTTCCATCAGACACTATCCCTACAATAGAGCAATCAGCATCTTAGGAGGAGAATGTTCTTTCTGATGCAATTTTTAAGGTCATCTTTGTAGCATACCAGAAGTTTTAACTGAAGAAATCGTCTGTTGCAGGTCCTCTGCCTCAGTAGGGTTCTTAGTCTTTAGCCTGACCAGTGGCCTGTCCCCAGTTCCATGCTACGCAGAAGTTTCTATTGTCCACATTACCTCCCATGCAGCTCATCTGCTGACAAGTCACCCTTCGATATTGGCAATGCTTAAACAATTTTCTCTCCACCTGCTCCCAACAAAAGCAGATGACTGATTTTCTCCCATGTGTTCAGTTTCTTTGGCTCTGATGAAGCTCGCCTTTTACAATCACCTATAACTTTGCTTGTTTTGCAGCCTTGAAGGCACAAAGTGGGAGTAGTTCCCATTCTGCTTTTTTGTTGTTGTTAAGTGACTGAATGACTGTCTGAAAATGTTTTAAGGTCTTTTCAAGGTAAAAATGGAGCTCTGTGAGCATAAGATGTAACATTAGGGTGTACAGCTTGCTTTTTTTTTCCTCCCCCCTCCTCCCCAAACATAAATCACTCCCCATGAAGCATACCTTTTCCCCAAGAGAAAAGACAGCCCAACACCCAACATGGAATTAAGATCTGAAATGTGAAAGAACAGCAAGAGATTTCAGAATGGCAGTTTCTGATGGTGAGCAAAATAACATTAAGTGTAAAATTCAGAACAGAATCTATCCCCAGTCACTAACTCCTGTTTACGCAGTTTTCTCCTGGGGCTGATTGTAGTTCTCCTGTTCTGTCAGCCAAATTCCTACAGCTCTTTTACAGACAATCAAGTGATTTTATTCTTGTAATATTTAAAAAAACCTAGGTGAATATGATTTTCCGTGGAGAGTAATTGAGGAGGTGGGGGGGATTGTTGCATGTTAGAGAAGATTGTCTGTTATGTATGGAGTTGAACAATATTCTGCTAGATCACGATGTCCTTCTGCCACATATTCATTCCTGCCTTTTAATTCACGTCTTTGTTGTCTTCTTCAATAGCTTTGTTCAGGAAATAAGTTGTCAAATGCTTGGCATCACATTGGAGCATTTCAGCAATTTGCCATACTACTAGAGGTTGAACAATATTACATCTCCAAGTATCTTGTCATTGCTTCATAATGCATTTACACTGATTCCAGAGGCCAGTCATCACGTCCATAAAGAAATCTCTTTAAAGGGCAATTTCAATAGAAAAACATAATTTGAAACTTTGAAGGACCATGAAGAACTTAAAAAACCCATATTTTGCAAATTTCCTTGCACCGTCTCTCAAAAGAAAAAGAAGTTGCTTTCTGCATATTGTGGGAACTGAATTTGATCTCAAGGACAGAATAATGTGTGTTATTATCCCAGCAAAAAAATTCTAACTAAGTGCTGAGACATTTCTGGCTGCTGTGGTGCCAAACTATTAGAAAATAAATGTTAAATCAATTAAAATGCTAGCTCCTAGTACGATCCAGCATTTGCTGACCTAACAGTTTACAGACAGATTCATATATTGGTCAACGTTGGTCTGATTCAGCATATGATCCCACAATCAATACTTCCCTTTGTGACATTCCAGCAAACCAAAATCTGTATTTGAACACTACCCTCTTCAATGCATCGCCAAATCTGACCCCATTTCACATAAGTCACCACTTCTTAGGCCAACTGTTCCTTCCTGCGGGTAATGTAGGTCAATCGCTACTCACATCCACACCAGACCAAGGGTTGCCCAGACCTCCCTTATTTCACTCCACCAGCCACAGACTTGTAAAACAAGTATGTAAGGCTGCACCTTATTGTTTGTACTACTACCTCAAATGCAAACTGGCCAAGCTTAGTTACACTCTAAGCCCTAAACTTGCAAACAATGGAGACTAAGTGCACCTTCCTCCAAAACAAATGTATTGTATATTGTATTACACACAATAGATCTAATAGGAATGAAGTGGAGACATACTAGAAATATAACCCAACCACACTAGAACTTACCTCATCTTATTTACAGGAATTATATATATATATGCACAAGCACACACGTATCTATAAATAAAGTATATATGAGAACCTATTGCTGCAGAATCTGAAGATCCAACTGCACAGTAATGCAAGCAAAATTTAGGGCACATCAGAGAGAAGTTTTCTTAATGATGATCATAGCTGGAGAACATTCAGAAAGGATCTCCCTCTCTGCTCCACTGTTCTCTGCCAAGGGATTGCAGAGACCCAACCTATACACTCTTTCAGAAAAAGGAAAGGTGCGAGCAAAACCAGTCATTTCAGTGTTAAAGTCAGGTATCCATCCCCAGGAAAGATGGATGCCTTAAGCAGCTTGTTAACTGCCACAATTCTAAGGAATCAAACAGTAATAACATGACAATATGGAAAGCTGGCTCTTGCTGGAGCCCATAGGAAGGAGAAGCACCCTTAGTATTAGCTTAGAAGTGAGGACTTGGAAACAATCACAGACTGCTCTTTTTAGTGGAAAGGAATGTTCTTCTAGTAAAGATAACTTCTTAGACTTCTCAGTCTTAAATATTAACAACTTTACCACCACAGTAATTATATCTGACTATATACATGTACACACATGTGTACACATACAGATATAGCTCTGTATCAGGAAATACCTACTCATAAAGTTATGTTAACAAATTACTTAAAAGATTCAGGACCTTTATCTTACAGGCTTCATAGTAACATTTAATAAGTAATTTTTTTTTTAATGTCTTAGTAAATATTCCACCAAGCAATGTAAGAACAACAGATCCATACTCCAATTAGCAATTACCCATAAAGAAATGTGAATATCACTCCTAGAACCCATAGCAAGAGGCTACTCACTCCTGCTCGTTTCTGAAAACCACCAAGGGATGTTTGTATTTCAGAGGACATTACTGGGGCATATTCCTTTAACTACAAATGGCATCTTCCACAGTTGCCAACACCTGTGCATCCTTAGACACCTAGAGAGCTACTTTCAACAGACCTTGAAACAAGAGTGAGCACCAACCGACTTCTGCAGCACCAGCAGGAGGGAATTGTGCAGTTAGAGGAATTCTAAAGGTTTTTTAGGTGTTTGGACCTATTAACTGTGAAGCTATAATTAGCAATTCCTTATGATCTAAACGATAATATGACTACCTTATGTGGTGCTTGTCATCTTCAGGTATCAAAACACTTTTCAGAAGACACTAGTATTATCCTTTCATATCACAGGGAGAAAGCAAGGAAGTGTGCAAGTTAACCACAGCCATCCAGTAAGTCAATAGCCACGTTAAAAAAATTTCTTCCTGAGCTTCCAGTCCCCAACTTCACATATCAGAACCCAAAGATTATTGGAAATACAATTTTGACAGAGCCTACATCAATTTCTGTGATCTTTAAATTCTAATACTAACAGCAGAACAAAGAGCATGGGCATCTCAGCCTCTGTTCCCTGCCCTTGGCCAGCTGTTTGACTCATACATCAAGACATACAGTGGCATATTTTTGTAAACTTTCTATCTTTGTTGGTCAGACTTCGTAATTTATTTGGGAGGAATTTTTGCCTCACAGCAAAATTAGATGCCAGATTACAATAACATCAAGTAAGTGTACTTTACTGAGCTTCCTTTAAGATTTAGTATTATTTTTTTCTCATATCTATCTCAAAAACAACCATTCTTTTTCAAGCATCACAGTTCTTCCATAAGAGTGTTTTGTTACCTGCCTATTCTAATATCATTCCTAAACCCAGCACATATACGTGACTTCACATTTGCTTATACATTGTATACCTCAGACTACAGAGGATAAGAAACTGCTTTGAAACTAAGCGGCACCTGAATACTTCTTCAGCCTGCAGGTCACAGAATCAAAACAAAATCCATGTTTCCAAACCTCACTTCTCAAAGAAAATGTTTCAGCAAGGGCAGCTTTCCAGACAAAATCTCAAGGTCCATCCAGAGCAGGAAGAGACAGATCCTGAAGCAAGGCTGCAACATAAACCCGAAGTCCATCCAGGCCAGAGGCAAGGTGACAGACAAGCCCCACTACCGTGTGCCTGGTGCAGTGGGTAGGGGTGTGCCCAGGGCTGGGCTGAGCTGAAACAAGGCTTCTGGACAGGGGTGTGGGTGAAAGCTCCAGGAGAGGCTAACCAGGGTGTTTAAGAGCTATTAGTGCCTACTGAGCCCTGATACTGAGTTTATGGAATCAACATCTGCAAGAACTGGAATTTTTCATTGTCTCTTTATTATGAGCCCAGTTTAAGGATGTGATGGTTTGTTTGGTTTTTTTTCAGAGAGAGCAGATTTGTGCTTAGAGCAGTGGAGGGATCATACAAAGTGTGTCCTTTGCCCACCCTGAAGCTCAAAGTGATCAACATCACCTGCTCGGAGAAATCCTGGCCTAGTAGTTTACCCTAACAAAGAGAGGAATGAGAAATACAAGGTTCATCTCATCATTCATAATTTCTACCCTCCAAATGAATGCGGAAAATAAGATAACCTTTGGAAGTCACACATACCTGAATACTGAATTTGGTACTGTGGGAAATTTATACTTGAGATATGCTGGAGGGTGGAGTGGTGGAATTCTTCAGCCATTTGTATACTGTCCCATAGGCTCTCTTAACCCCAGTTCCATCCAACTTAAGGAAATGATCTGCCAGGAATAAGAGGTATCATCACATTAAAAGTAAAATTTGACCTTCAGTTGATAAATATAAAGGTCTGATCCAGTACTGACAACTTGCAGAGACACAGAGGAAATTCAACCGTTTGGAGCTTTATTCCCCTTTAAGCGTTAGGTCACATAATCTCATTAAGAACATTTGAGTCATTCCTGAAATCCATTGTGTGATATTTGCTGGACAAGACTAGAAACAATTTTTCTTTAAATTTTAAATCACACCAAATTTTCAAAGACAGATCTTGTCACTTCCTTTTGCAGTGGAGCGAAACAGGCATTGACAGACAGTGAGGGTTTCAATGTGGTTTCAGATTCATTTCATAATATAAAGTTAAGTACAGCAGGCTTATCATGGTGCCAGAGCATCTACAGAGCACTCAAAACAGAAAGACCTCTTTCCACCTCCCTCTACCCCCATCCAGTTTAGCAGCAACTTGTTTGTCTGCCTGTGTGATTTCTGGAGTGGTTTATAATCTCTGAGCAATCCCAGGCAATCCAAGTAATGTGATTAATTTTTCACCTTTTCCAGATTTTCTTTTTCAGTCCTTCTCTTGTATGAAGTAGAAAAGCATTAGTTTTCATGACCAGCAATTTGTGTTGCCTGCCATTTTAGTTAAAGGATTTGTATAAGATTCTTGTCTGCCAGCATCAAGGCTCAAGCCTTAGACCATCCCACCAGCATCAGGAGACTTTCTTAAAAAAAACACCAGAAGAAGACTTGCTTTAGAAAAACAGAGGAGGCTCTGGGGAGACTTATTGAGGCCCTCCAGTAGCTGAAGGGGGCCTAAAGAAACCTGGGGAGGGACTTTTTACAAGGGCTTGTAGTGATGGGATGAGGGGGAATGGCTGAAAACTGGAAGAGGGTAAACTTAGGTTAGGAATTAGGAAGAAGTTCTTTACTATGAGGGAGGTGAGACACTGGCACAGGTTACCCAAGGGGGTTGTGGATGCTCCATCACCGGATGTGTTCAAGACCAGGTTGGATGGGGCTTTGAGCAACCTGGTCTAGTGAGAGGTGTCCCTGCCCATAGCAGGAGGGTTGGAACTAGATGAGCTTTAAAGTCCCTTCCAACCCAAACCATTCTATGATTCTATGATTTTATGATAAGGGCTGCCTCAGGTAAGAGGACCTGTGTACCAGAGCTCAGCAGCAGTCTGATATTTCTCTTCACATTAGTAATGTTTCAGGAAAGAAATAGTGCTGGAGCAATGCAAGTACAGGAAGGAAACATAAAGCACTGCTGCAACAACCCTTAAAATGATCAAAATTACCTTGGGGGGGTTTGTTCTGAATAGCCCCAATGCATAAGAAGTGGCACTGGCTTTAGGACCTGTTATTGCTATAGATGAGGGTTCCCAACGTTTTCTTGTATATCTCCTGCTGACTTGTCAGCCATACCTACAGACTCTCCTATGGCTGGTACAAATGCAGCTGAGGAAGAGCTTCCATTCATAGAAGCAGACTGGCCCACCTCCACCCGACTGGTGTTAGACTTCCTGACAATCCCTTTAGTTAGATCTACACTAGATGGGGCAAAGTCTCACTGTAAAAAAAATGCACACCCTGAAGACAACAGGAAGTTGAAGGATTCTGGGAAGCACTGGTCGTTTGACTTCCAAAGTGCACTTTGAAATTGCTCTTCCTTAGCAGGGGACAGGAATAGGCTCTTTGCCTCCCAAAGGTCTCCTTCACGCAATGTTGCGCAGCATCATGTCTGCACCTTTTTCTCTAAGTGGGCTGAACATGGTCTACTTTTCTGTGGGCTTTAGCAAATGACCTCTTAAATCAATCAGCCAAACAGAATAAAAAAAACAAGCAAAAAAAATTTTATTCTGTCCAGGAAACCTACACAGAAAGCTCAGGAAACTCCATTTGCCCTGGCCGGAAGAACATTGCTTAATGTCCCTGTGTAGCTGGGAGGGGGCAACTTTTCATCGTCTTTCTTTCATTGTATTTATCTTTGGCTAAAGGTTGTGTCAGGTTCAACGGGGACCTACAGACCTGGACGATGCAGCTAGCTCTAAAAGCAGCAAAAGGTAGAAAATAGCAAGCTTGAAACCTCCAGTGGTAAGGTACTGAACAGAAAAGAATCTGACAATGATTTCAGAGAGGGTTAGTAAGTCTGAAAGGGAAATCAGCCTTGAAAAACCTTCTGAATGGTACTCAAATATCCAATCTGTCATTCTTTTCTCTTCAAAATGAACTCCCTGCAGCATAATTACATAAATTAAGGTACTGGGAAACTGTGGATTTTTTACATAGTTAAAAGTGTCTTGACAGGTGTGCTTCCTGGTGGCTAATGACAACAAATCGGTTAATAAATAATTTCATTTGAAAAGGCCAGCTGAGCTTATATTAACTATTTCTTCTGGGAAAATGCTGGACTTCACATTTCAAGCTCATTTAAATACAAGTTTGCTCAGAAGAATACTGTGGGAAAGAGCAGGTTGTCCATGATCAGGCCATCCTGCTACAGCCCCCAGCCCAGGAACTAACGTACCAGTCTGGAAAGACTTATCTCCCCTGCCTCCCTCTGCAGTCACATGGACAGAAACTCCTCCAAAGGGTATCTCACAGCACCTAAATTATGCTCTGATTCACAAACAGCGTTAGATCCACTACGCTGGCCCTTGTGCATCATATGCTACAGGATTATATTTTTCACTGTGAGCTCCTACCAATTTACTTTAGTATCAGTAGTCAAAAGGCTCAAATGACCTCTGTACACCTAAATTTCTTCCTAAAAACTTCCAGAGACTGCATTCTAGCCGATTAATCCACGAAGCCAAGAGATGCCAGTTTTGGCTGAACAGCCTGTTCTTCCTGAGTTTTGTAGTGTTGTGACTGCGTCATAACCGCTGGCCAGCAGATCTTTTAAGATGTTTACAATTAATGGGGTTTGATTTCTAAAGGACAATACCATTCCCTGCAAATTCTGGTCTCTACCAATTATAAGCAATAGCAGTCTTAGAAAAGGTTGGGAGTTAGCTTACCTTTCATTCCTCAAGGACTTATAATTCTGGAACAGAGGGCTGCCCCTTCCCACACAGCTGTAACCACCCCACAGTCTCCTATTGCCTCTAACTTGTCCACATAGTTTCTAAATATTTTGAGAAAAGCAGAGCACCACTGCCTGGTGCTGATTTGTTGTAATCCCAGTAAGCAAGGCACTCAGAATTATCACTTAAGGTGCCATTCATTAGAGCTAAATATTACGATGACTATAGTATGAATAATCTTACCTCCCTGCTGATGGTGGGGCACTGGAGCTGTGTGGCATTGAAAGGGTCTCCAGCCATGGCGCAGCTCATCATGCTGATGCCGTCCGTAGAAGGTTATCCCATTTTCATCTTCTGAGGTTGAACATGATTTTCTGAAAAGAAAACAATTCATCACTTCTACCACCAAACAAAAAGGATGTTTACATGAGAACGTGTTGCTGTGCTTTTAGTTAAAGACAAGGACACACGGGTGGTATAATTGCCAGTAGTGAGGGGAAGCTGCCCACAGGCTCCTTTGTTACAATCAGCCAACTAAGATGATCTTGCAGCAGGGGATCTGCACAGCACAACACAGACACGACAGCCAGGTTATACACGGGGCAGCACAGGTCCACACTCACACAAGTTAACTGCTTTGTGGCTCGCTAGCTGCTCCATGGGCAATGGTCTTCCTGTCAGGATCGCTGTGAGCACCAGCAGAGAGAAGAGCAGCTTTGCCTCCCTGCCAGCACCAAGTAGCAAAGAGGTTCTTTTCTAAGTGTGGGAGTTTTATCTCCCCTCTCCTGCAGTACTTAATTTCATCTACATATTGCATCAGGAAAAGAGATGCTGAGCCCTTGGTTCTCACATCCGTGCCCCTGAGCTGTCCCTCTCAGACAAACCAGCACCTGTCACCTTTTGACCCTAACCCTGACCATCTGTATTCCCACAGAGCCATGGGCAGGCAGCAGCACATGTGCTCTGTGACTCTCCCAGCCACACACACAGCAGTCAGCCCTGAGGTGTCCAGGGTGGGGCACAACCATCATCCCAAAACATGGATATGCACCTTCTGGGATGAATTTGCCTCATATCCACCTAGTTTGGGGAGCGCAGACTTACCTTTCATCTCCTGTCAGAGTGGTCACTTCTACAGTGCTACTCTCAGACTTCAAAAATATAATAAGAAGGCTGATTTGGTCCTGAAGTTTCAACACATCAGAAGAACCACAAAACCTTTTTTAAAGTCAGAAATAAGGTGTGATAGCAGCTTTTCGTGACTCATCCTGACACCAAGATTATGGTTTCATGCTCTGAGTAGCTTCAAATGAAACTGCCATTAAGCATTATTCTGTTGGGTTCAAATTCATTTCAAGTCCGTGCAGAAGTAACCAGCATAGGTTACCTGCAATAAGGCTTTCACAGTATATTAATCCCTTTCTCAGATTGATACTGAACTCTGAGAGTCCTTTAAAACTCAAATAACTTGTGGGGAAAAAAAACAAAAAAGAACTATTAACTTTTAATAAAGCACCAAGAAATTACTCAGGTGGCAGAATGGGGCATGAGCTTTAAATACATCATGTCTTGCTACGGGGAGAAGCTGGGGACCTGGAGCAGACAAAACCCTCTCTGCAAGTACCTAAGAAAGCCAGACCGCTGCGACTCACACTGCTTGACGTAAACGTGCTTCGTAGTGACATGCTCTGGTCTGTATGTATCTGTTTATGCTGAGATGGTAGAAATAAGGAAAGGAGGGTGTCTTTTAGATAAAAGTGGGATTATGGGAACTGCAAAGGGAAATACTTGGAATCATTCTGCCTGCCATGGAAATACAGGGTGAAATGCCAATTTGCCAGTGATAAATGGCAGTGACAAAACCACCACGATACATGAAGGAGAAGGATTCTGTCTGTGGCAAATGAACAGAAAGTAATGCTCACTGAATAAAAGGAGCCAAAAAAAGATGCTGAAGAGGTGATAATACAAATCAAAGGGCTTTGTTGATAAAGAATAGGAACAGTAAAGGAAAGTGCTGCCAATTCAGCTTAAATTTGAGACTGTAGATGTAATGGATGAAGGTTAAATATTTTAAGAAATGCAGCATCCAACTTCTCCTACTTAGACCTCCAAAAGAGTCAGCAGGTTTTCAGAAGGATCTATCTCCTACTGAGACACTTCAATTAAAAAGCTGTTTCATTTCCAAAAGCATTCTGCAGCTCATAGCATCCACAGAAAGAGAAGATGCACTAAGTGTACCTTTGAGTAAGATCCAAAATAAACAAGACTGCCTCTGAAAATCCAAAGGAACAACAAGCCTGAATTAGATATAGGACATATTAAGCTCCTTTTAGATGTTTCTAAAGTCAAAGGCTTTTGAATATGGGGTAAGAGTTCTTGAGGAAGATGCCAAATGCAGACCTCAGATTTGCATCAGAGATTAAAATGAGGAATTTAAAGCAGGACCATTAAAGTTCTATCTGGTGCAGCTAAGGTACTTTTAGTAGTCTCACACACAAGATGCGTCTCACACACAAGACATTCTCTACATTATAGAATTTCTTCACCAATATATGTAACACAGCCCAGGGACAGCAGCATACATTAGATGATAATCCTGAAATCTCCTCCAAAAGGTTGTTCTAGATGAGCTATATATTATCTCATCTTAATTCTCTTACAACAATGTTCAGAAGTAAAGAAAACCAGTCTGCCTCCTGCAATACTTTCTTGCTCACTAAGTATTCTTTTCTAGAATGGGCACAAAGGCAAAAGCAGAGGAAATTTTCCAATTTCCAGGTAAAATCTCCAGGTTTGAGTTTGAAAAGGTATTCCTAGAAATTCCAAGTAATTGCAGAAACATTCATTAGAGGCCGATATCAAAACAGAACATTTCAACTGGCTAAACCGATCTTTATCTCCAACTGGCAAAAAGTTTCCAAGCACCAATCTTTGCTATTCCATATATCTGGCATAGAACAGACAGAACTTACAGTGATGTGGCTTTTCAGGAATCTCTGGAAATGGGTTTGACTGTCTTAGTCTAAAATTAAGCAATCCCTAACAGCTGACTGAGACTATTGTGACAGGGAAGAATCTTAGCAGAGAACAAAGCTGGTGAGTGAGGCAAGGAGGCTGTCTCAGGGATCGTGCCTTGTTGTCACAGCAAGGATATATATTGCTGCCTGCTGCCCCTGCCCAGAGCTGCCACGTTAGCACCCACAGAGCTATGAGTGTGCCCAGGCAGGATTTGGGGAGAAAAGCACCTAACATTTGCCTTTCAGAGGCCACCTGCTCAGGGGAAGGGTTTGTGGTAACAGGCATTTTCTCTAAGGAAGGCCAAGTCAAAGAAAACCACAAAGCCTAACAAACTCATCCAAAAGAAAACAATGAAAAAAACATATTTAATAATTAAACAAAATGTTGAATGTTTAAAGACTAGGGGGTTTTTTTGTGGTTACTCATGTCATACTAGTGTGGCAGCAAAACTTGTGCACAGTCTCTGGGCTTCCTGCACGGCCCCAGATACCGTCACTTTTGCTTTAGGTAAGATGGGCTTCTCCAGTTAGGGGGGATAAGTGTCAGCTAGGAATCTAAACTTCTTACAGCTATTTCCACGTAGTTCACAGACTATTGTTGAGGGCAGGGGTGTGCTTCACACAGAACATTGCTATGCTGAGCCGATCAGAATGAACACCCTTTTCTTACATGATCACAAAATGATGAACAGAGATGAAGAAAACAGGAAATACACAATGGAAGAGAAATAAAAAGTTTACAAAAAATGAGACAGGTAAAAAGAAATTAGCTTCTACTCAGAAAGCCTCTGATGGTCCCTGTGTCACCCTGTGCATTAAGGGAGCCCTGTGCAGCTCTGCTAAACCTCGTATCATTTGGCTGTGAGATCTGCCTGAATGCCACTGTTCACAGAAACCTGTGCAGCTCTGAGAGGAAAAGATCTTTCAGATGAAAGCATCACATCTGCTGTTCTAACAGTGCTGACAGGCATCTCTGTGTGGTGTCACTACGGCTGTTGACAGCCTGCTCTGCTGCTCCTTCATTCAGATGCTCTGCTCTTTTTCCCAAGCTGAAAAGTGAAGTGATACAGTCTTTCAGCAGAAAAAGGTGATAAGAGTAAAGTAACATAATAAGCCATTAATAAAGTCAAACATGTCTCTGTTCTCTCCTTCCCAGCGCTTTTCCACAGCCCAAGTCACCACTGGAACAGCCAAGTATGGTGGGGTTTCTCCTGCATGCACATTTTTTTGCCAGACTCTCTCCAAAAGTCACTTTCCTGTAGTACCACAGGGCATGTTTTCATGTATTAGAAAAACATACCTAACTCTTTATGTCAGTAAGTCTAGTGTCCTCTTGAACATTACTGTCAGTTACACACTCTTAGATTTAGTAACGCCCCTGAGCTGAATATCTGCTTGGAATACTGAGCAAAAATACACATGGTTGCAACCCGTGTGTGCTGTTACCCCACTTGTTTTTCCAGAAAATCACAGGATGTCTGATGCACTGATTTGTATTAGCAACCTCTGTAAAACTCTAGCTGTACTTTATGTAAAGCTTATATAATTCCCTTAGGATTAATTACCTTGCTCAGTGTCCAATTTATTTAGCAATTAGGAAAAATTAGACAGTAGCTGGTGAATTTGCTGTTTTGAAATGAAAGGCCAGAGTCCTTAGGTCTGTTCCCAGGGTAAATGCTAGTTTTAGCAATTCATTATTTGAAAGCCTCTAAACAAGTACTTTACATTGCAATCTTTTTTGCATCATTTAGCCTCCAAATAACTTCCCTGTTCAAACTGTGAGCATACTAATGAAAGAAAAAACAAATAGGAATGTAAATTGTTTACATGATAGTTCCCAGGATCAACTTTTCTTTCTCAGCCTGAATTTGTCAAACTTCTAACACTGGTTCTAGGAAATGCATTGTGACACAGTGCTAAGTGTTGTAACACTGACAGGGAACCACCGATAAACTCTGTCAAGGAGAATCCTTGTCCTATGCAGAAACCCAACACCAGAATCATGCACTCTCTACAAAATAACGGGGACTTTGAAGTACCGTGCAATAGAGTGCAACCGTGTGATAAATGGATGTCACATATGGGCTGTGGGGAGGGATCTTTCAGTCTCTGCAAGTAACCCCCCAAAGTGCCCCGCTGTCAGGAAGAAGAGACATGTAGGCTGCAAAGCCCCTGGGCTGGGCAATGCTGGGACAACAAAAATCCCAGCTGTACACAGACAGACAGCTGCCTGGGCCTTACCAGAGCCTGGCAGCCCCAGGGAGCTGCTCTTTCAGCGCATTTACACCAGAAGTCACAAGAGACTACAGGTTTTGAAGGCAGCCTTTGGGACTTCTTACATGGCATCTGCAGCTAGGAAATACCTGCATATACCCCATGGCTTTAGAGGCCTTCCACTACCACCCCAGCCCTTGTTGTAGCAAGGCAGGTTACCAGGACAGCAACTGAGGCTCTAGACCCACCTTTTAACTTTCACTCTGCCTATTTGGCTGCAAAGGCAGCTCTCAGGACCACTGGTTTCCTTATCTATTCAACAATTCCTATTCAACAACTACAACGCGCTGCCTTGCACAGCATGTGCAAATCACATCATTTCACAATATTATGAGTATTTTCAGACAAACAGCTTGACACATAGAACACAATTACTTGGAGCACGGTGGATGAACAACTACTGTACAGAAGCTACATACCAAGCCTGAAGTGCTGGTCTGGAGGGGCTGTTGTTATCAGGGCTCCAGTGCCAACTTGCCTTGAGTCAATGGGGACACACTGTTCTGCAGCAGCTGAGGTTTTGGCCTGGAGGAATATAAATATTTGGATATCGTGTTGCTTGGTTAACTCATTAGATAATTTAATGTGAGAGCTGAACAAAGTCTTAAAGAAATCACGCACATTCCTGAAGTAAAGCTAGCAAGAGCCCCTTTAGTGTACTAGCTTTTCTTCAGGGGCGTTTATGTGACCCTTTTTAGGGATCTTTTAGATGTGGTTCTGATGTACACTGGAAGTTCACTTTGCCTTTCCCTATAATTACTATATTTACATTTTTGGTGACAGAATCAACAAGTGGATTGTATCTAATTTCCTCCTTGTTCATTTGGTTGCACCCTTTTGGGATATTAAAGATCCCTTAATGGCTTTTTACATCTTACACTGACTTAAAAATAAAGCCAATAAAAGTATGTGCTGTGAAATTCTTAACGCTGCCTGCTGGCTCCAGATAATGTGGACTCTCTGGCCTTCCACAAGTTTTCTGGAATAAATGTCACTAGTGGCCCTTTTACCCCAGACAAATTTCACATTAACACATTTCTTTCCTTATCTCCTTCTTCCAGAGATAAGTGCCCACTAGCTCATGAAAGCTGAGTCTTCAGAATGTGCATTGTAGGGCACATATTTTCGGTTTTCTGCAAATCTTCTACACTTGTCATGACCTTCCGCAGCCTCTTATGGTCTCATCCACTAGGGATTAAGCATTGTGTCCCAGCTACGCACCTTGGAAAATATCCACAAACATGAATAAGAGGTGCAGGAGAAGATGGGAGGTCTGCCGTGCATTTCCTTTCCTTCTGGAGAACTGGGAAGCAAGAGAAATGCTCCCTGGGGTGCGAGTGCTTCAGAGCAATGAGGAGGTACCATCAGTAAAGGACACCATGTCCTTAAGGATTCACTGCTACTTTTCTGATCTGAGTAACTCCCTGAGAGGGCAAGGAAAGCTGTCAGGGGGCCTCTGATTTACAGCTATTCAATGTTCCACCCTCCTTCTGCAGGAGCTGCCACAGCTGCAGTCCTGAAGACAATAGCCAGAGAGAGATCCACGGAGAAAGGTCCCTGGGAAAGTAGTTCATTCACCCTCCTTCCTCCACCTCCTCTCCACTGGAAGGTTTGTATTTTGCTTCTGTGTCACATCAGGTGTAGGCAGCTGCTGCCCAGCAGACAAAACTCAGAAAGCAAGTACAGACCAGGGGTTTTACACCTTCCACGCTCAGACTTGGTAACAAAGCTGTGCTCAATTGTCTCTGTATTGCACTGCCTCTTTAAAATCAGAAATGCATGGACAGCTTCAAGGTGCCTCCCACTGAGAAAAGGCTTTAGATGCATGCACAGAGGCAGCGGAGCCATCCTCCCCTGAGCAGCAGGGCAGCAGGGCAACCCTGCTTGGGAGAGAAATGATCATTCATTCAGTGAAGTCCTCTGGCTGCTTTCAGTGACTATTTCTCTGCTTCAGTGACAGCAGCACATTTGCAGGGGAGAAACCTGAAGGCCATCCCCAGGGTGCCGGAGACCTCCAGGAAGACGAGAGCGACTGCAGGTACAGTTAGCTGATGGTGTTATGTCAGTTTGTGGATAGTAGTGTTGTCTATTTATGTGAAAGCACGCTCTCGGTATTTTGCAGGGAAACCTCTCTGAAACAGATACCACACCTTGCTTTGACCAACATAGAGATTTTGCATCCAAGTATATTTAGTACCGCTCTTAAATTAACGTTCATGTTTCCAGGCAGCAGTGGGGATGTCTTGTAAAGCAGTCAATTGTTTGAATCATTACTAGTTTCAGGCTTTGGCTCTCTCTATTATTCTGTTGTTCTGCAACTCTCAGTTTGAAAAGCAACGTGGAGAGGAAGTTGTACAAGAGAGTTTCTCTCAGAAATTTACTAAGCATTGGTACCTGAGGGGCTGAGGGTGGTTCCCAGGAAAGAAGGGGGCAACAGCTCCACGATGCAGATTGTCCTTTGTAGCCATGATGGACGTTGTTCAATAGCATTTGACACCCTGAAGACCTACTGCCCCAATGCAGAAAAAGCGGTAATGCCCAAATTCTCTTCTGGGAGGGGGTGGGACTGTCCTGACAGCTGGGAGTCTGGTGTGAGGATTCCCAGATGTGGCACGGGAAGATGCAAAAGACAGCTCTCGCAGCATTTTGATACAGAGGCAAAATTAGGGAGGAGGTTAGATTTTTTTTCCTCACTGTGGAAAACGAATCAATTTTTAAAATTTAGTACAACCGGCAGAACAAAGAGGGGAGCCTGCTCTTCCCTGTCTTCAAAAATCCAAGGCACTTTGTCTTAAGATTTTCCCTTTCACATCATGAGCCTGTTTGTGGAAACACCCTCCCTGTGAATGGCCCATCTGTCTTCACAGCAAAGCCCCGTGAGCTCCTTCATGGGACAAAATCTTGTCTCTGCAAATTGGCAGAGCTCCACTGGTTTGAGAGAAGCAATAATGGATTATGTTGGCTGAAAATTTGGTCCCCCTACTCAATTAATGGTTGCCAAAATGGAAAGTGCTAGCTTTACTATTTTCTTGGGTCTCGGCAACTCTTACTTAATTAAGAAATGTGTTCAGAAGCCAAGACTTCTCCTTTCGTTCTCACCTACCACATCACTCTGCCTGAGACATCTAGCATGAAGCAAAAACTTTGTCCAAAAGGCACATCAGGTACTTTTCAGCAAATTGAGGTGTCATCTCATTTTAGGTTTTTTTACCTTGCACAGGGATGACAGCACTGTGGGCTTGAAGGCTGGCAGAGGTTTAAACTGGATTTTACACGTCTCCTATGCTGTCATTTCATTGTGTGCTGAAAACAAAATTTCATCAATAGTAAATAAAACTGCTGGATGTAACAACTCGGGTATTATGCAACCCAAGGCATTTTATGATTACAGAAGCAACCTTTCACAGGGTATTTCCTCCCACTGCGCACAGTCAGCAGTAGAGCTGTGGGGCAATAAGATGACTATTGCTTTCCCTCAAGCACAGTATTTTTGCTGTAATTTCTGCTCAGGAAATGTTTTCTTTTTGTTCCCACAGAAGGAGATAAATGAGGCTGTTGCTCTATAATCTCATGGGGACAAAGACAAGGTGACTCACTGCTCAGAAAAAACTTTGAATGAGGTCTCTCAGCTGCCACCATCGTGCCCCGTCACCCTGGGTAATTCTAACACTAAAGCAAGGGCCAGCCAAGCCACACGTGTCAAAAGAAGACAGACAAAGACATGGAGCAAGCTGAACATAACCCAAACGCTACCGTCCACCTCAACTTTGCTGCAATCTACAATCTCCACGATGGGGATTTAACGTCCTTGAGAAACTTCTCCTTCCCTTTCAATTTCAGTTACAGTGATTATGACCTGCCACTGGACAGTGAAGAAGACATGACCAAAACGCGCACTTTTTTTGCGGCCAAGATTGTGATTGGGGTGGCTCTGGTTGGCATCATGCTGGTCTGTGGCATCGGCAACTTCATTTTCATTGCTGCTCTCGCCCGCTACAAGAAGCTGCGAAACCTCACCAACCTGCTGATTGCCAACCTGGCCATCTCAGACTTCATTGTGGCCATCGTGTGCTGCCCCTTCGAGATGGACTACTATGTGGTGCGGCAGCTGTCCTGGGAGCACGGCCACATCCTCTGTGCCTCAGTCAACTACCTACGGACTGTCTCCCTCTACGTTTCTACCAATGCTCTCCTGGCTATAGCTGTTGACAGGTAAGTGGGGTGTTAACCCGCACAAGGAGATGGCCACAGCTTTGGGGGCTGGCTGTCCAGATTTCTAGGTTTTTACCAGCCTCAGCTATTTGTGTAGGATCTGATGGCAAGGTAGGTACCACGCACACCTTGTTTTGTAAAAATCTAATCACACGAGGTCGAGATATTACCCAGGAGAAAACTCAGTGGAAATGTCTTGATTCAACTTTTCAGGGGAAAAGAATGTTGATTTACTATTTTTCTTGTCATGAAAATATACTTGATTCAAGTGTAGGAGAGGATTTATAAAATAAAGAGGAGAAAGAGAGAGACAAATCAGAAACACCCAGAGACTAGGGTGTTCATCAGCACTATATAATCCTGACCCAAACCACACATCTCTAAGGAACTTTCCCTACTGGCCTGCACAGCTTTTCTGAGTCTAACCTCTTCTATAAACAGTGAATTAAATACTCTTCCGTGAGATGAATATTTGACTGGTGATACAGAATTTGACAGGTGAGTTAACAACAGGGTTATTGCCTTACAGCATATCTCTTTCCCTCTCTAAGGTATTTTTCCCAGGTTTTGTTTTGATGTGAAAGAGACTAAAAGGTAAGACTTCTATCTAGCCTGCAAAATGGAGTTCTTATTCTCTGCCGTGTTATATTGAGAAAACCCAACATTCATTAAATTAACCATTTCATAGTGCTGAGGTCTTAAGCTGGATGCTACAACCCACAAGTGGATGCTTGGTGAGTGTGGCCAGCACACTCCACTCCATTCAAATACTTTCCTTTCATACTGTCTTTTCTCTTTACATGCTTCTCTGCGGATGGACAGTGGTAAGCCAGGAAAGACCCACAGGTCACTCATGGCACCCATATTTATAGCACTGTCCAGAAAATGATAAAATGCTCTATCAACCCAGTTTAGGAGAGATTTTCCCACAGCCTCCATAATGGGGTACGCAGAACATGATGGTATCCACCTGCTACACTACCTGCTTTGTGCTGCAGTCCTGAGATATTTCTATGCCTGCCTCTCATGCTAGGAATTTTAACATTATAGCTTAATTGTGTTATTTCTTATGACACCTGTTCTCTTAGCTTTGTGCACCACAGACTCTGACGGACCCAGGTGCTCAGGATCAGCTTCATGCTGACATAAATCTAACACAGCTGACTCACAGAAAGCCAGAGACCCACACAGTAAACTCTTTACAGAAAGGCCATCACAAGTCATCTTTTGTGTACAAACAGAATACACATCCCTGTATAACCTCTGTATATACACACTGTATGATTCCCACTCCTCTTTTATTCCCAATTTCTCTTGTGTGCCATTTTATGCTCAAGGCTAACGTCACACAGCTTTTGGTACCTGATCCAAAAGACAGCCCAGGAGCAGTTAACTCTGCTGATGGTTGTACAGATACAGCTTGAGCATGGCTGATTTGGCTGTTATTGACGTCAACAGAAGTCTGTGGAAAGACTCTGGGGAAGTTCACAGATGTTTTGCCTGGTGTGGGGAAAAGAACAATCAGCTCCAATGAAACAAATCCTTAACGAGTGTCTAACAAAATAATCTTTCAACAGCAGCTGAGGACTCAGGGTTAAGCTTCTAAACATGATCATGTATGCAGCACCATTTTCTATTACTTAATCCTTTTGAACTAAAAAAAACTTTCTTGGAAAGCTCTGCTAGCGCATCCCAGGTTGATGAAGTAACATGGGTCATTGAGCCCTCATGCCTCCTAAGAAACCAGAACATTTCTAGCATATCTCCCCACGCATCTTTAAAAACAGTCCCGGAAAGGATTAATCACTGAAGTTTGTTGTAAGAACACACTGTTTTGGTTTCACTGACCTTTTTTTTTATTGTGAGCTTTTGACTTGGTAAACAGAAAGAAAGCTCATTCATTTACCAGTCAACCATTCCATATTGGTTATGTCATGTGGGTCGCTGACTTTGGTCTCTAAAAAGAGTAACAGGGTCCTAACAAAAGTCTTCCCATGTTTAGATCATTTAAAAGGGCTTACTTGTGTAGAGAGGGTAAGCCAGTCCCACAGGTTTTCCCTCAGGTAGGGCTCTCTTTCATCTTCCTTGATGCCCATTCACATGAAACATAGGAATTTCACATATTTAAGGCCACATATACACTAGAAAATAATGCAATGTGAAAGAGGCGGCTCTGAAGAGCAAGAGTATGTGCTAAGGGTTCAAAGTCCATGCTGTAAATATTTTGGGAGGGTTCAACATTAGTGGGGTCCCCTGGACGGAATGCCCAGGGGTGCTTGGTGTCTGCTACATATACACTTTTGGAGCTCATCTTCCAGGGCAGTTTCCTCTGAACTCAGTTCACATGCTCCAGGACCACTCCGCAGTAACAGCCCAAGCGTGGTAAGCAATGACAATCAGGAATCCACCACAAAAGCTCCCTCCTGACTCTTGTAGAGATTTACCCCATCCAGCCAAACATGCTGCCTAGCACATACGTGTACTTAGGAATGCCTACACATACATTATCCCACAACCCTGTTTCCACAGGATCCGGTCTAAAAATACTCATTTATCAGCTCCACAATGAGGCTGAGTAATTCTACTGGCCCTTGACATCTAGCCTGCACTAATAAGAACGATGGACAATTCATCCTCTTCCAAGATCTGGCTGATGAAAAGCACCACTGACTTTCCATTTTATTGCAGAATGAATATATCCTCTGGATGCTACCTACATATAGAATATATACAGAGAGAAAAGCCTCTGAATGAATGAATGAGCAAGTCCACCCTTTGAAACAATCCTTTGTGTTAAATACAATTGTACTGGGAGCCCTGGAATGTCTCTGATAAAAATCTCCTTTCAGCAGAAATATCTTAACGATTCTGGGACAGTGCCCTCTAATATAAGCCCTTCTTACACATACAGCTTCTTAAAATATCAACCCCCCCAAACTCCAACCAAACAAAAGCCCCCAGAGTGAATGCCATTTGATTCCAGCCTCATTTTAACTGAATCGAGGGCAATTGCTGGATCTTGCAAGTAACATATTTCCATTTCCCCACACTTCTTTGTGAAACGCTGCAGCACACCTTGCAACTTTACAGTCTTACGGAGTGCAAACACCCAACTGAAATTTCATAGTTTGGCATATTACTTAACACAGCATATTTAAGATTAATTAGCAATAGTCACCTCCAGCAGATGGAACAAAAAGCTGCATGGGCAGAACATGGATACACAGTCCTTTGCTGGTGGACTGAAAACCAGCTCACCTGTAACCGCTCATTAGTGTCAGCTCTTTGTATCCCATGGAATAACTAAAAGAAATAATAGAAACATTGTTAGGTATGTTTGACCTAAAAAAAACCCCACATATTTAAATATTCCTGCCTAAGGAAATAATTTTCCAGCTTTTGCATGTTTACCTTTTTACCTGCACCTGACTAGGTGTCTAGTACTGCATGCTTCAAACGCTCGCTTGAACATGTGCCATCCAGCAAAGAACTTCCAGGTGCTATATTGCGGCACATCATGGATACGACATCACCTGCATATTGTGCTAGGTCCTGCAAACGTATTTTTGTCTAATATTCCCTCTCTTTCCCCTCTTTCCATCTTTCTGTAACTCCCAGACATGAGAGCTGTGTTAAAAAGGGAAAGTTTGTGATACAAAATTGCAACTTTCTCAGTTTGATCTTGTTAACAGGTAGCAGTTTTAACACTGAGGTCTTAAAACCATCCTCAGACACCCTAACATAAGCTTGGATTTTCAGATTGCCAAGCACTCCCTGTCCTAACAAATCCTTCAGCCACTTGCTCCAGAGTTTCTGCAATTCTGCTTGAGGCTACTTCAGAAAATTTTCGTAACTCTCCTCACGGTCAGGCTCTCTCCTTAAGAATGAAAGCAATTTCGTCCTGTCTAATTCTGCCCACTTGTAGTTTGAGGCATCTTCTAATAGTTCTTGTTCTTTAAGTTCTTGGACTTCTCCATTTTGAATGTATTTGTCTGTTCTAGGTATCTGGCCATCGTTCACCCACTGAAACCACGAATGAATTACCAGACAGCAACCTTCCTAATCGCCTTGGTCTGGATCGTCTCCATACTCGTAGCCATCCCATCTGCATACTTTGCTACCGAAACAGTGTTATTTATAGTGAAAAACCAGGAGAAAATTTTCTGTGGTCAAATTTGGCCAGTTGACCAGCAGATGTACTACAAATCGTACTTCCTCTTCATCTTTGGCATTGAATTTGTTGCACCTGTGATTACGATGACCTTGTGTTATGCCAGGATCTCTCGGGAGCTTTGGTTTAAAACCGTACCAGGATTTCAGACGGAACAGATCAGAAAGAGGCTTCGGTGCAGAAGAAAAACTGTGATGGTACTGATGTGCATCCTGACGGCCTACGTTCTCTGCTGGGCCCCCTTCTATGGCTTCACAATTGTCCGTGACTTTTTCCCCACCATCTTTGTGAAAGAGAAGCATTATCTTACTGCTTTTTACATAGTTGAATGCATTGCTATGAGTAACAGCATGATCAACACCATGTGTTTTGTAACTGTAAAAAATAACACCATGAAGTATTTCAAGAAGATCATGTTGCTCAGATGGAGATCAACTTATAATGGAAGCAAATCGAGCACCGATTTAGACCTGAGAACAAGTGCACTGCCAGTCACAGAGGAGGTAGACTGCATAAAACTGAAATAAAATTTCTGCAGTTCCAATCTCACCTCTTTTGGAGAGGGTGTAAAGAGGAAATGACGACTCCTCAGAAGCTTCTTCCTTGCCTGTGGGGATACCCACCACTGGTGAGAGCCCTCAAAAAGCAGCCTACTATGCATTTCCACCAGAACTCTTTTCACTGGACTGCTGTATAATCCCATAACTCAGACAGATGCTGTGCTTCAGTTCACCCATCTGTAAATTTGGGATGTAGACACTCATTTTAGAGTTGTTTTAAGATTTCAGCTGAACAAAAAAGTCTATTAATGCATTAAAGGATATTACAATGATGGAGGACTTGATTGCTGATCCTCACAGTGATGCCTCTTTGTTTTTTCTTAAGAGAAATCTCTTAACCCCTTTGAGATTATAATTCATACCTTTAAGCTATTTGGTGTCCTCTGCTTTCTGCTCACAAAAGGAAGGAGGGCAAAAAAGCCCACTTGGCTTCATGTCATTCTTTCTCCTCTCCGTTTACCTCTCATGATAAAGCTCCTTGAAGTCTACAGACCACCAGCTTTCTATTGTCCAATATGCAGCATGCTCTTACAAAAGGCATCTCTGCAAAGCCAAATACTGCTTCACAGTCTAGTGAAAACCTCCAGTCTCTTCCTGTGACACCTTGTTTAAGAATATTTTATCAACATCCCACTCTGTAGCTTTATGTAGAGTGTTACACTGTTTATTACGTATTTGGAGATGGCACAGCTAGATAATTGAAGGGACCTGTTCCTTTCTCTCACCTCCAGGCACCCCATGGCCAGCTTCTGCTGCCTTCAGTCATCGAGCTCTTCACAGCCTCAATCACAAAATCACACAGGCGGGTAACAACATCTCCAGATTGTCTAGTCCACCCCTCTGCTCCAGCAGAGTCAGGTACAACTGGTTTCCCAGGACTGTGTCCAGCTGGGCTTGGACTGACTCCAGGGAGGGAGACTCCACAGCCTCCCTGGACCACCTGTGCCAGTGTTCGGCAGCCCTTGCAGTAAAAAACTACTTTCTTATGTTCTGGTGGAATTTCATGTGTTTCAACTTGTCTTGCAGTGGGACCCATATAAAAAATGAGCATGTTAGTGGGAGAAAAGTCTACCCTACTGTGCACACCTTCAAAATAAGGTACAAGTAGGGCCAAAATCAGACAGAGGGCTTGACATGATCCGTCTTTCTGCAAGCAATGGATATAGACTCTAGGCTTCAGCAAGCCAGTCCCTGCTTGAGTTGAGTAGCTCGTTATCTGGAAAAATGAGACAACTCAAGATGAATTCTGCACTGCCTCCTCCAGAGCTCTTTTTACGATTCAGAGTTTGTGCAACTCCAGGACAGATGTTTTGTAACTGGTAATCATGATAAAGCAGGTGACAATAGCAGTAATACCTACTCATTAAACTACACGCAAGATATCATGGACATTTGTGTATTGAAATCAAGTCTTTTCTATTGTGATGACAAATGCTTCCTGTTTTAAAGTATGTGGTACTGCCTACTTTTGGAGTAAATGGCTTTTGTAAATAGTTTGTCTATTCGTGAATTTAAAGTGAGCAGCAAATCCTGCTAATAAAGCAGTAAACATGGAATCAATATTAGCATTGTGAATGATTTTTTAATATTTTTTCACTTAGCTAGAGTTTTCCTACCCAAGGGACTAATGTGAATTATTCCATTTCTGCTAAAGAAAAGCTACCAAACTGACCAATTTAATTTCAAGGCAAAAGTATATTCAAATCCAATTGAGTGCTCAAATCCTTTTGTCATTAGCCACTCTTAAAAAATACATGTTGGAGAGGATCTCATCATTTGCCCTGCTAGGCAAAACAATTACTGAAATCATTCTTCAAACTGACATCTTTGATTAGGGATAAGTACCAAATCCATTTGTTTCCTAGCCTGCCAAAGAAATTTAAAGGACCAGAAAGCTGCAGTATTTCATCATGAAGAGGCTTAATCTTGTAATTTCTCCGGAAATCTCATGGTTTCTTCTGAAACTATGCACCTGTTTAACTCCTGAAACCTCTCCTAGTTATTGAGCATTAGCTAGCAATACTACCTGTTATTAGAGTGCCCTGATCGTCCTTCCACCAGTTTTTCCTAGTCTTTTCTTAGTACAACAAAGCCAAAAAACCCAACAATTTTCCACAGCTAGAAATCCACCTCTGGCTGAGTTACTAAAAACCAAAAGCAAAAACAACCCATCAAGCAAAAATTGGGGGAAAGAATTGCTTTAAAATTCTGGAAATCACTTTGAGAGCTCCAAGACAGCTCTTTTGGTCTGGCTCGTCCAGTGTTCTCAGCCATCACCACATCCCTGTCCCTGCAAAGGGCAGTAAAGCAGCAGCTGCCACAGCCCCTACCGTGGATTTATGTTTAGGGGTCCACAGCATTGCTGTATTTGAACATCTTGAGGTATTCCCAGCAGCAAAGCAGTGTTTCGGTCTGAATGACTGGACAGGGCAGGAGAACAAGCTGTGGTTTGCCCTCATCTGCCTTTGTTGTGAGCAGCATCCCCAGAAAGAAGGGGATGCCCACTGAGGAAGGGCAGGGGTCCCTCGTCCCCTGAGCAGAGCAGCCAAGCAGTCACATCACCCTAAGTCTGTGTCTGCACCAACTCTGAACACCCCAAAACCAGCTACAGGTTTCAGGGACCAATGTCTGCTCTTAAACTGAGCTCCAGCAAGTAGAGGCACTGGGCAGCAAGCCCAAGGGCCTTGCATGGAGACAGAAGAAACCCCACAGAACTTTTTTGTCCCACAGAACTCATTTTGTCTAGGGAGTGACAGGGTACAGCCCCCTCCATCAGCCAGGGCCTGCCTGCCACCCATGACTGCACTGAAATGGAGCATTTAAAAGACTCTTACAGTCAGAAAAAGACTCCAAGTGCAGAAGTGTGCAGCAGGGACAGGACCTGACCCGAGTGGCTCCCTCAGGCAGGGGGGAGCAGCCAGACCCCACTTTAGCTCCCTGGAGCTTAAGTGAGTTGTGCAGGGAAGAAAAAGAACCAAAAGGCTTTTTTTGGTACCCACACAGCTCAGGCTAGTGAGAGTGGGTGCCAACGGGTGCTCCCTGTCAGGTGGGTGCTCCTCTGCTGCCTCTTGCCCAGCCCCTCCCTGCAGAAACACTTTCTCACCTACCTTAAATGGTGACATTTAACGAAGGAATTGAACACGGGCTGCACCTATCTGGAGCTCCGCTTGCAAGAGCCATCCTTAGACAGATAAAGAAAAGCACAAGCTGGCAGGAAGGCAGCATCTGTCGCTGAGGAGAAGCAGTCCTTTCCAGCACAAGCTTCTACCCACTGGAAGGAAGTTGTGGCTTGGTCCAATTTTTATTGCCAAAAGCAAAAAGGTGGTGTTATCACACCGGATTCCTGCTCAGCTGTCCTCCTGTGGCACAGCTCCCAAAACTAGAGGCTCCTTTCCTCCTGCAGCAGCTCCTCCATGGAAAACCAAAGGTAAAATCTAGTCCCTGCTCCTTCACACTGGGTCTCTAAAAAACAAACAAAACAGGAGTAACAGGAAACTAAAATGGTGACCCTGAATGGCTAAGAAAAGATTAAGAGATGGTAAAGCAGTTATCAGGTACAGAGAGAATAAAGTATATATTTTAATAAAGCAATAGCAGGAAAAGAAACCCCAAACATTGCCCCTCTACCAAAGGAGGATGACCTGCAAGACCTCAGGCCAGGCTGGGTCACAACAGCCAGGACATGACATTTCCCTGAGGACTGACTCACTCAGCAGCTCAGACTTAACTGTGCTCTTCCTTCTTTAAGCCTTTCCTGTAGCAACAGCACCCTCCAGCTGCTGCCTCTGCAGCTCAGCATCACATGCCTGCGGCATGGCCCTGAAAACGGCACCAGCTCGCTGCCGTGGTAAGAGGGCCGTGCAGATCGCCAGGGTTCCCATACCTCTAACAAGTAGCAACAGATGCTTCAGCTTTTGTCACTCAGGCACCCACCCAACACTCCTGGTGTCTGCTTTCTCCCTAGCTCCCTGTGTCAGCACGGCTGTGACCGGCCTGGGCTACCCGCTTCAACACGCTCAGCATTATCTGTGCTGAAAAAAGCCACACCACTGAGCAGAAGAAAGCTGAATTGAGACAAGACAGACATTACTCCCTCGGACTTACCCGAGGTCCCGTTCTCTCTTATGCTCTGTCAGGTTCCTGTTCTACAGACTCTTACCCTAACACACTGCCAGGAAAAGCCCCCAAAACACCAATGAGACAGCTTCCCAACTGACCTTCCTAACACCATCCAGGGCAGGAGAACAGGAGGCAAAACCCAATATAAAACCACCAAATAAGTAATAAGAACCAACACTGAGCACAAAGTTTCTCAAAGCACAAAGCTGCTTCCCTCACAACCAGGACTGGGTAAAACTGACAAAAAAGAGGACACAAAGCTGGTAACAGTCCCTGGAAAAAGACATCCCCAAGCTCAAAAGACCACTGAGGAACATAAAAACTCCATGTAAACTCATCCACCTGCTCATCTGCTGGTTCCACAACAGAAAATGTGAAAGGTAACTCACATCACAGGAAGCATGTTGAGGTACACCAATAAAACCTGGGAGTGTAGCGCTCCAAAAAAGCCGGATGAAGAGCTCCAAAAAAGACATGCATTGAAGGGCTCCAGACAGCAGGGCACTGAAAGGCTACTACAGAGCCGCACGTAGAAGCGGTCCAATAAATCCTCCACGGTGGTATGATGAAGGGCTCCTCTGGTGAGGCAGAATGAATGGCTCCTCCAGCGCTGTGCCATGAGGGGCTCCTCTGGGGCAGTGGTGTTGAGACATACAATAAAAAAGAAAGTACAATAACACACTATATCGTACCATACAACACAATACATCCCATTCCCTAAACACCATGCCCTAAATACCACACTCTACCATACCATACCCTAAATATGGCTCCTTGGCACAGCACAGTGGAGGGCTCATTGGTGTGGTGCCACAAAAGGCTGAAGGAGCAACCAGGCAGCTTGGTGAAGACCTCCCTCCAGGGAGATGTGACAATAGGCTCCTCCAGGATGGCACAGTGAAGGGCTCCTCTGGGAGGGGGGGTGATGATGGGCTCCTCAGTTGAAGCGCACTGAAACCTCTGGATGGCATGCTAAAGCGCTCCTCCAGCACAGAGCGATAAAGAGTTCCTCCGGGATAACGATGATGATTAGCCCCTCCAGCACATCCTCATGAAGGGCTTCTCCAGGGCAGCAGTGCTGATGGGCTAACTCTAGTGCTGCACAGTGAAGGCAGACTCTGGCACAGTGCAGCGAAGGGCTCCTCAGTCAGTGATGAGTCCTCTGGCAGAGCAGGACTCCAAGAAGGGCCGCACAGAGAGGTGCAGGGCTTGTCACGGTGGGCAGTGACAGACTCCAAGAAGAGCCAGGAGGTGCAGCAAAGGGCTCCTCTGGATGGTTGTTATGAAAGACTCCCACAGGGCATGTGATGGAGCACTGCAGGAAGGGCTGGGTGGCATGATGAAGAGCTCCTCTGGTGGGCATGGCACAAAGAGGAACACCTGTGAAGTGGCACAATGAAGAAATCCTCTGGTGCGGCACAATGAACAGCTGCTACAGTGGGGTGTGATGAAGGGCTCCTCCAACGTGGCACTTGCATTGTATAATACAACACAATACGATACATACAATACAACATGTCATGCCATACAATACAGACAGTACAGAACACAAACCAACATAGAGTACAATACAAAACATACAGTGCAAACAAATACCTACGATACAACATCCTAAACAACATTCAATGTGCTATACAAAACCCAAAATGTTAAGCAATACAAACAATCCAGTACCCTACATACCATACCATGAAAAGCATTCAATACACACAATACAAGTAACAACGCAATAATACAATACAAGTAACAATACACAATACAAAACAAACTAAAGGTCCAACACAATACAACAAAACACCAAACAGGTGCTCCTCCAGGGCAGCGGTGATAAGACATACAACAGCACACTATATCATACCATGCCACACAGACCATCCCATGCAACACAAGACATCTCATTCCCTAAACACCACTCCCTAAATACCACACTATGCCCTAACATGGCACCTCCACGCAGCACAGTGAAGGGCTCCCCAGCATGGCACCATGAAGGTCTCCAGGAGCAACCAGGCAGCTTGATGAAGACCTCCTCCAGAGTCGCATGATGGGCTTCTCCAGGGTGGTGTGGTGAAGGGCTCCTTGGCATGGCACAGTGAAGGTCTCCTCCGGTGCATCAAGAAGAAGGGCTCCTCTGGAGCAGGGTGATGAACTCCTCCAGTGGAGGGCTCCCCCAGGCTGTCAAAACGACAGGCTCCTGCAGCATGATGAAGGGCTCCTCCTGGACAGGGTGACGGATGACTTCCCTGGTGTGGTGCATTGAAGGGCTCCTTGGCATGGCACAGTGAAGGGCTAGGATGATGAAGGGCTCCTCTGGGATGGGAGTCATAAAATACAATAGAAAATAAAATAGCATAGACAACACAATAGATAAAACAGTTAAAAAACCACATGATACCACACATGACAATACAAAATATAGTACATAGACATACATTTTAATACATATAGTATGAAACAAAACAATACCACACAACAGAAAATACCATACAATACATAGAATACAAAACAAAATACTACACCGTGTAATAGATAGCATATAATACATATGATAGAACATATACCAAAATATAGCATACCATACATACCACACAAACAATATAAAAAAATACCACACCTACAATATCTTCAAACCATATCATAGAAACCATACCATAGGGAAAACACAAACAATACAAGACAAGGTGAAGGGCTCCTCTTACAGTGCAGCAAAGTGCTCCAAGAGCAACCAAGTGGTGTGACGAAGAACTGCTCCAGGGTATGAGGATGCGTCCTCCAGTGCAGCACAAATGATGATGGGCTCCTCCATGGTGAGGATCACGAAGGGTTCCTCCAGGGCAGCACAATGAGGGGCTGCAAGAAGAATCATGTGGTGCAATGAAAAGCCCCTTGGGGGTGATGCAGTGAGGGACTCCTCCGAGATGGCATGGTGAAGGGCTCCAAATAATGTCGGGCAGTGAAGTTCTCCAGAAAAAAGGAATGCATGAAACATTTGAAAACTGCCAACTGGTGAAGAACCCCAAAAAAGCTGGGCAGGGAAGGACTCCTCCAGGGCTACGCACTGATACTGTCCACCAGGGTTGTGTATTTACTCTAACGATAGCTTCATGATGAAGCACTGCTAAAGAGACACACGGTGAAGGTCCCCAAAAACCCCATAGGATGAACCACCCCATAGAGTCAGGCAGTGGAGGAACACAAAAAAGCCACTCAGTGAAGGTCTGCAGAATAGCTGTGCATTGAAGTGCTCCTCCAGGGCTATGTGGTGATGCAGTCCTCACATGCTTCAAAACTGTCGTGGGTAGTCCTAGAAAGCAGCAGAGGAAGAGTTTTTTGTTCACATTTGGAAACTCCCAGCCAACAACTGTACAGCATTCCTGTCAATTTTCTAGAAATAATTCCTAGCAAGTTCTGTGAAAGTTCTTGAGTGCATCCTAGCTGAGCATCTCCTATGGGTTTCTGGGAAATTCCTCATTTCTCACTGTTTTTGCTGTGCTAAAGAACCACATTTGCACATTCCTGGAACAGAAAGGCTGCCTATGTTTAGCTGGACTACACCTGATGGGGACAAATGTCACACCTCTTCCCAGAACCCTGCTATTTGTTGCACAGGGATTAGTCAACTCTGCAGGCAACCGCTCTTCATGCTTACTAGAGAGCCTTCATCCTTCACAGGTGGCACCTGTGCAGGGACACAACCCACTTCTCCGCCTTTGAAAAAACCTGCACCTCACAGAAGGCCCTTGGCAGCCAAGATACAAGGTGGCTCCCAAAACATTCCCCTCAGCCCCTTCAAATGACCACCTGGAGACCTCCCGTTTCACCCAGGAGCCACTTCTCTGCTCCTCTGGTCACTCTTGCCTCACCCCCACTGTTTGCCCGCTACACAAGAGATACACAGGCAGCACAAATTCCACAAGTGTCAACTCAGAAGACTCAGCTGAGCTCCCCAGGCTGAAGCTCAAAGACATTCAGACAGCAGAGACTCTGCATATGGACAAAAGGGTTTGGACTGTTTCCTGGTTCTGTCTGTAGGTTGACTAGAACTTAACAGTTTATTTACTGCATATGCTTGGAAAAGGTTTGCTGAGGTTTTTGCATCTGTGAACACGGCATTAACAACAGAGTGTGTATTTTACACCTTGTTTAGCTGGAGCTTTTTTCATTTCATTTACATTATACGTAGGTAGTACGTATTGTATATACAGAACAAGTCCTGCATTGCCCGAGTAAGGCCATTTTTGTCTGGATATAAAATACACACAGAACCTACACACAAAATATGAAGAATATATACAGATAGACATATAAAGACTCACATAAATCTCTGTCTTTCGAGAATATATATACAAACATGCCCTGACACAGTCTATATGGACGCTATATACTCTATATCCAGGGGTATAGATACCCAGCTTCAACTGACCTTACCTTGCTGAGCCTTTTTTCCTCTCTGTATTCAGAAGAGGTTATCTATGCATAGAACAGGATAGGGACACAGGAAGCACAACCATGGTTTTCTCTCTGTAGGTGCACTCTATACAGAGGACATACCAAACATACATGAAACTTGTAAATTACATGCCTACTACATAGACAGCTGAGAAGTTACGCTGCTCTGCCGTTCTGTTAAATACATACTATCCCTACATGGAACATACACATTTTCAAGGCCAAGGGAGGACGAGCATTGCTTTCTGTGCATGGAGTGTATGCTGTGCTGACTTGGAACACACACACACATGAATACACGCACTTTACATGCTGACACACAGAGGGGCAAGGCATTGTTTTTCTGCCTGTATAGAGCATGTGTACTGTCCACATATAAACTATAGTCATTCTGTATGTTGAGCAGATACAAACAGATGAGGAAGGTCATCTCTGCTGTCAGAAGAGAACCTTTTACTGCAGAAGACAGACATCCACACAGCAGCACTTTTCTGCTTGTACACAGAGGTGATCCAGCTACAAAATACAGACAGGGCTGAAAACACGACTTTGTTCACCTCTATGGAACACATTCTGTGGGGAAAGGAGGGGAGTGGAAGGCATTTCAGTCTGTAGAGAATACAGCCTATCCATACGCGCAATAGACACAGGCACAGCGACAAGAGGCTTCTCTGTCTGCATAGAGGATATATGGGCTAAATAGACACGTACACAGAAAAGCCACGCCTCACCTATCTCTACATTTAGGAGCTACCATCTGTGTACACATGGCACGCCAACAACAAGGGGAGGCTTTTCTGCCACTATACAGACTACACACTGTCTTCCTCAAGACTACACATGGACAGGCGAAGCCAGACTGCGTTTCTCAGTACATAGCCTGTAACTGGATATACTCTGCCTATAGAAAAGGGATGGTGAGGCTTTTCTCTCCGGATATAGACTGTGTTCCATCTGTACATAGGCTCTGTGCAGGCAAAACATGTCTTTGCTGTCTAGCCATAGACTAGATTCCACCAAGGCTGGGCTTTTTGGTCAGCTGATAGAGCATACACTGGCTATATAGAGAACAGAAAACAACAGAAGGGTGAGGCGGGGCAATACCTTCCTGTCACCACACAGACTACACAGTGGCTGTACAGAGAACACACGTGGAGAGCACCACACACCACTCTCCTGTCAGGATGCAGAACGTGTTCTGGTTATAGAGCAGAGATGGGCCAGGTGGGATGGGCTTTTCCACCTGCCCCCATGTGAAATCTGGAGAGACTCACATCTTCAGGGGTTGGGGTGGAGAAAGGGGGGGAATCTCTGCACATCAAGCATGTTCTGTCTATAGAAGCACACAAACAGGTGACATGAGGCTTTTCCCCTTGCAGAGGGAAGACTTGGCACACACAGGTAGTAAGTACAGGGCTCTTCTGCCTGTATGTGGCATACAGGCTGTTTATAGAGCAGAGATGACTCTGGACTTAGAAAATACACTGCTCACCTGTACAACAGGCCCAGAGGGGCAGGGAAGGTGGGAGCTCCTGCCCATACACAGGCAATGCACTGGCAGAAGGACAAGGGAAGAAGAGACCTCTCTCTTGGTTTGTAGAATACATCCTGATGGGCTGGAGGAAGCAGGGCAGGCCTTCTCCATTGCTTGCACACATGTGCAGGGACCTTCTACCCCAGCCACCTTCTGCCTTCCTTTCCTCCCATTCCCCACCTATCTCCTAGGCATCCACATGGACACCAGTGACATCAATCACCATCCAGGGTGAAGAGCCCAGGGTCCTGGCAGGATTCTCCTCAGGAAGGTGCAAGTAGGAGCAAGCCAATTCTTAATGCAGCCCCCTCTACTGAAGATACACTGACTGGAGGCATTTGGTTTACCCATGCCTCAGAAAAGAGAAGGCAGTGCCCAAGAGGGATCGTTTTAGCAGCACAAAACTAAACAAAAGTCATCTATGTGGGCTCTTAGGCTGTTTGGGCAGCTACACAGTGGCTTTGTCAATGGGATGCTCTCAATTAGGAAATAAACAGATCCTCAGTCTGGAGAACTGGAGACTGCCAATTACTATTAGACATAGCCAGAAAAACACCATCCCAAGGAGCATGGGTGAAAGCTCATGATAACAACAATAAACCAGTCACAAACTGGAACAAAAAGTAGAGGAACTGCCAAAAATCAGGAAAAGAGAAATTGAAAATTGTTCAGACCCTGCCTGGTATCAATTGGGAGAACACTTACATCAAAAACTCAGTCACACAAGCCAAGAAGCACTTTTCTTTTGCAGCTCAAAGCTGAGGCTGGCCTCTCAGTAGAAAAAAGGTGAACTCATTCTTCACTGCTTTCGCACATTAGCAAAGCAAAAGCTTTATGGTCTACTTGGCAAATCGATTGCATTGGTCCTTTAAAATCTTCTGCTAGGTACAAATATATCTTGACAGGGGTAGAAATAATAGCTGGACTCCTTGTAGCTTCCAAATGCCAAAAGGCCAGTGGACAAAGTACCACCTGAAGCCTCTCCTCATGGTTCTCAATTTTACCCATTCCTGACTCCATCCAGAGTGATAACAGCTCCCATTTTACTAGCAAAGAAGTCCAAGAATGGGCAAAACAAGAAGGAATAAAAATGAGGATTTCACATACCTTATTACCCACAATGTAAAGGCATAGTAAAACAAGCTAATGGACTGTTGAAAAAGTATCTCAAGCCACCTGAAGGGCAACGGGACAACCATCTTTCTAAAACTTTACAGCAACTAAATAACCAGTATGATCCCTGAGGAAGTCCAACCACTCAAGCCTTTTTAACACCTTCTCTGAAAAAGCCCCTAAACAACAGGCACACTGGGTCTTCAATGAAACCAGGACAGCCTGTGATGGTAAAGGTACCACTGTCTGTGGGGACAATACCAGTAACCCTAATCAAACCACAAAGATTTCTGGCTTGGGATGCTCTTGACAACGACGGAACAGAATACATTATCAGTACCAGGTAGATTTATCTTGTGTCATAAAAGGGGTAACCAGTTCAGCCTTTTCCACCAAGACAGTTTGTTCTTTAAAAAAATAAACTCCACCAGTGACCTTGTGGGAACAGACACCACATCTAACAATCCCACTACTAGCACTGTGAAATCAGTCCTCACCTTCCACATTGGTGTTTTCACAGCACTGTGCCTACGCGTTCTCTCCCTCACTGCAGTGACCTGTTGGGATATGTATCAAATGGGGACAAGGATGACAGCTGTATGCCCCTGCCGCTCACTCTCTTTCCTTGCTTTCTGGAGTAAGTACACTCACAACAGCCCAAGCTCAAGATCCTGGGACCATGCACTACTAAGATAAGCAGGAAGCACTGGAACACCTGTTGTGCCGGTTCTGCCAGCATCTGCCATCAGTTGCC
>VZZY01020546.1:234-24436 GCA_013400335.1 Eurystomus gularis | reverse complement strand
ACCATAATGATGCTATGATTCTAAAGTATTTGTTCTGGCCTCCAGGTGCAGTTTCTTGGACTTTCTCAGTTCTGTGTCATACTGTCAACTCCATGAAGATCTTTTGGCATCCATAGGGATTCCAATGGGATGCAGCTTCTGATTTAGGGTAAATACATATGATTGAGGGGATTTGGAATCTTGTCGTGAATGAAAACTACTCAGAGTTCAAGTACCTTAAACCACAGACATATCATCTGTGCATGTCAGTAAAGCATGCTGTGGTAGTTTAGTAAAGCCGCAGCAGATCCCTGCAGGAGCCGAGCCACGTGGGCGCTGCCGCTGCCCATCCCCCTCCACCCCCCCGCCACGGACCATGGACAGAGAAAGAAAAAAAAGTTTTTAAATGCCTTTTTGAGTTGAGATAAGGAAAGTTTAATACAGAAACACGTAAGAGGCAATCGCAGTAACAAAAGCAATAACAATAGTAAGAAAGAAGCAATACAGAGAAAAAGGCAATACCGGGGACAAAGGGAGCGGCGCGATCACACAAGCCCGCGCCCGAACTGCCAAACCCGGAACTGGCCCTGAACTGGAGCTGGCCCCGGGGCATGATGTTAGCATGGTATAGAATAGCCTGGCTGTACCAAATTACCCTGTCCTGGCCGAACCAGGACACATGCACAGTTTGAATTTCTTGCTTTGTGTTTGAAAACAGATTTGGTTTTGGATTAAAAAAAATTTCTTCAACTTTCACTAAAGGCTTTTTCTGAAACCACTCCAAGTCAATGGAGAGAGTCCAAAATTAATTTTCCTTTGAATTAGGTCATAAATTGCATTGCCCATATCTTTGACCATTATATCCTACTGTCTGTCAACTTTTCAGTATGTAAGGAAATAATTTTTCACTGTTCTTAGTAATATTAATTCCAGTCAGTATTATGTTATGTACCATACATGCAAGCTTTTCCTGAAGAGATGCAAAGTAACAAGTATTCATGACAGTTGACACTATCTCTGAAAGCCATATTGATTACTAAGAGAGTCAAATAAAGATTTATTAAATTTAAAATACAAAACCCTCTTGAAGTGAAATATAAAGTTTCATACAGACACTTAATATAAGCAGAAATTACTTTTCCTTCATGGAAAATTAAGTTATTTTTGTCTTCCTATTAACATTTCAATTGAAAGCATTTCCATTCATTTCCTTCTTAATGGACATATAAAAATAGCAATAGCCTTTAAGTACTGCTTTTTTTTTTAAGCAACAAAATCTTTTTACATTAAGAACTTTGATAAAGTCTCTAAATAGGAGTAAGACAAACAGTAAATGAATCACATGACTTGCTTCAACTCAGTAAATGTATATTGCTTTTTATAATGGTTCATATTTACACCCAGAATGATCCTTAGTACTTTTTACTGATGGTCATGTTAGGTAGGAAAGTTATGCACACAGTGCCATATTTCCTAAAATTGTGTGGTTCTACATGCAGGGATCTGAATATTAAAATTTTATGTTTTGAAACAGAAATTAAGTATTGCAAGAAAAGTAATCTACCAACTACCAGGAAGATCCTAAGTGTCATATGAAGATAACTAATCACAGTACAGCCAAAGTAATGTTTTTATGCAAATGACAGGACTAGTTCACATGTGAGTGGAATCATTCTGCAGACTGCAAGATACATAATGCCATGTAGGTTGTTATGGGGGTACGAATTAGTGAATTTGCTTAAATTCTGCTGATTTCAATTGGATTTCACCAAGCAGCAAATGAGCAGCTCTTAGAATGGGTAGTCAAACATATGTATGAGCCATGTATAACAATTTCTCTCTCTCCTTTTTATTTTTGCAAAAGATCAGGCTTTAAACTTACATAACTTTTCAATACACTCAACAGCTGAGACACTAAAGATACTTAAGATATATATATAATTTGAAATTCCATGTGGGTAAGATGAGTGGACAGTGAGGTGGATTGAGAACTGGCTGAATGACAGAACTGAGAGGGTTGTGATCAGTAGGACAGACTCTAGTTGGAGGCCTGTAGCTAGCAGAGTTCCACAGAGGTCAGTACTGGGTCCAGTCTTGAATGTATTCATCAACGACCTCCATGAAGGGACAGAGTGTACCCCCAGCAAGTTTAGTGATAATACAAAACTGGGAGGAGTGGCTGACACACCAGAAGGCCATTCAGTGAGACCTGAACAGGCTGGAGAGTTGGGCAGGCAGGAACCTAGTGAAGTTCAACAAAAGCAAGTGTAGAGTCCTGCACCTGGGGACAAATAACCCCATACACTGGTACAGGTTAGGGGCTGACCTACTGGAAAGCAGCTCTGTGGAGAAGAACCTTAAAGTCTTGATGACAAGTTAACCATGAACCATCAGTGTGCCATTGTGGCCAAGAAGGTCATAGAATCATAGAATCACTCAGGTTGGAAAAGACCCTTGGGATCATCGAGTCCAACCATCAACCCTACTCTACAAGTTCTTCCCTAAACCATATTCCCCAACACCACAGCTAAACGACCCTTAAACACATCCAGGGATGGTGACTCAACCACCTCCCTGGGCAGCCTAGGCCAGTATCTGACTCCTCTTTCTGTGAAAATTTTTTTCCTAAAGTCCAGTCTAAACCTACTCTGTTGCAGCTTGAAGCCATTCCCTCTTGTTCTATCACTAATTACCTGTAAGAAGAGACCAGCATCCACCTCTCTACAATGTCCTTTCAGGTAGCTGTAGAGAGTGATGAGGTCTCCCCTTAGCCTCCTCTTCCTCAAACTAAACAGTCCCAGATTTATCCTCCAGGACCTTCACCAGCTTTGTTGCCCTCCTCTGCACTTGCTCCAGCACCTCGATATCTCTCTTGTATTGAGGTGCCCAAAACTGGACACAACACTCAAGGTGTGGCCTCACCAGTGCTGAGTACAGGGGGACAATGGTACCCTGGGGTACATTAAGAAGGGTGTTGTAATGAGGTTGAGGGAGGTTCTTCTCCCTCTCTACTCTGCCCTGGTGAGGCCACATCTGGAGGCCTATGTCCTGTTCTGGGCTCCCCAGTTCAAGAGAGACAAGGAACTACTGGAGAGAGTCCAGAGGAGGGCTATGAAGATGATTAGGGGACTGGAGAATGTCTCTTATGTGGAAAGGCTGAGATACTTGGGTCTGTTTAGCATGGAGAAGAGAAGACTGAGAGGTGATCTTATCAATGCTTATAAATATCTAAAAAGTGCATGTCAAGAGGATGAGGCCAGTCTCTTTTCAGTGATGCCCAGTGACAGAATAAGGGGCAATGGGCACAAATTGGAACACGGGAAGTTCCAACTGAACATGAGGAAAAACTTCATTACTTTGAGAATGACAGAGCACTTGAACAGGCTGCCCAGAGAGGTTGTGGAGTCTCCTTCTCTGGAGACTTTCAAAGCCTGCCTGCATGTGTTCCTGTGAAGCCTGCTCTAGGTGAACCTGCTGTAGTAAGGAGGTTGAACTAGGGGATCTCCAGAGGTCCCTTCCAACCTTCTTTATTCAAAGGTGTAATTTTATAGTATATGTTTAGTTGGTTCTTCAAATCCTTTCTTCTAAGGCAGAATGGGGAAGTTAGGAAACTGCTCTTCTATCTACTGTCAATGACTTCCATTTTATTTCAATATTATGATATGGGCATTTAAAATAGATAAGAACAAGTAGTCCCTAACTCAAGTTTTAGTTCAATGAGAATCCTTTAATGCTGTGGCTGTATTTTTAATCATGAAAAGTTATTGCAGTGGTTGCTGTAAGCTTACTATAAAGGGCTCCTTGTATCACAACATTCAAAGTATAAAAAAAACCCAAGTAGTAGCCTTCAGCTGATTAAAGAAGTGTTTCTTACTCTTAGGTCTGAACCAACAGGGACGCTTATGAAGATTCACAGAACAATGATATATTAAGAGGATAAAAACAGATCTTTGTCAGGGACATAGGAAAATGAGATATTATAAATTTATGAACTGAAATCTATTGTGAAGGAAACTGCTGATCTGTCTAGAAATTCACCCCTCCTCTACCTTTTTTTTCTAAATTTAAGACAAAGGTCTCTAGAGCCTGGAAAAGTTTGGAGGGTGATTGTGGGGGTTTTTTGTCTTATTCTAATTGTAAGAATAAATTAAGCTTTGACCTTTAAGCCACAAAACCAAGTAAAGGATTATTAGTATTACAAATGTAAGATTACGTTTCTTTGAACTAAGCTATACCAAGAATGTTCCCATTCAATAACGGACTGTGTTAATACTAGGCAGAAAGTCAAGATATAAATAAAATTACAATGGTATCCCTGTTAAAAGAGCCTCTAAAACAGTCTTAATAGTGAGTATGGTTATTTTGTAAACATTTTTTCATGTTTATTTAGAAATAATATAAGTCTAGGTGCTTCTCCCAGGCATCATGGAAATAGAAGAAGAGATCTACACATGCTGCCTTAATCCTAGCCTAGGACTTAGAGGATCAACACTACATTTAGATGGAATTGCTAATGAAAATCTCATACTAAGCTAGAATTTTAAAATTAATTAAATATATTTTTCTTAGGAAGTGTTTATTCTTTATTAGCCATAAATGGACTCTCTACTGAGTAGCTTCAGTGTAGACAACTTTGAAGACATCTACAATAATGTAAGAATCCAGTTTGGTTACTTTTAGGGATAATTTCTGTAAGCATTTGTGGAATGTGAAGGGTAGGTAGACACCTGGAATGTAAAGACATCTGATTCCTAGAATCTCCAATTAATGACTGGTCAAGATAAAAAACAAATATAAGGAAAGGAAAAACCAAGCAAACCAAAAACAACCAAAACCAAAATACAAAATAAACCAACCAAAACCCAAAGAACACCTGGATACATAAATCCTAATGAACAGGAGGCAACAGAGGTAATCAAAAGGGCCATAAATCTCAGGCCCACTGACTGTTTGGCTGTTAAAAGACTAACCTTGAAGAGATTCAAGCATAACCTTAAAGAGATTCACCCAGAATTTAGCAAACAGTAAGAAATGGGAAAATAGACTGTCGTAGGTCTCATGGAAAACAGCAAATCTGTGTGAATATTCAGCTAGTCTGAAGTTCTTGTGCCTACTGTGTCTCTAGTAATGGTAGCTGAACTAGAGTAAGTTTCTAATGCTATTAGACATGCCAATGGCATGGTATCCCATGCTACCAGCACACTTTTTATTCTAAATAACACAAGCAAAAGAGCGAGTCTTTGCAGGTGGGCAAATGCAGCAGTTCAGTCAGTACTTCAATCATTATTCTGAAAAGAATGGCTTTTTTGCCATCTTTCTTCATTTCTGCATAATATTAAACATTGTTAGCATAATTGTCCAGGAATTATCTAGTCTAACTTACCATGTCTTTTCTATTTTTTTCAAAACTTGTCTTCTTAGCTTAGTATATTCAATCACAATTCAGAAATTTTTGTTTGGTTGGTTGGCTTTTTTAGTAGTCTTTTTATTAGCTCCTTTATGGGGGTTTGGGAAGAGGGAGAGAGAAGATGTGCTGTCACTTTGATATTTTAGTCCAAAACAGATCTGACAAAAATAATAATTAACTTTGTAATAAATACCTCCTTTCATAAATTATAGAATTATAGAAAAAAATCATTAAAACTTTAACTATTTAAGATTCCAATGTATTTACATTCACCATTCACCAAAACATAGAAAATGCCAACACCTTTCAGGGACCTTAGGACTCTGCCTAATAGCCATCATCTTTTCTCCATTAGCAGGGAATGGAAAAGCAGGAGGAAGGTTTTACTTCCACTTCTGTCTCCTTTCATCTCCTCAATTGAAAGAGCTCTTCATTGTGCTTGAGAAACTTCTAGACTAAATCCAAGTTGATATATATACAGGAGGAGACTAAGATCTGTAATTACTGGTACAATTATTGAATGAAATCAGAGGTTTTCTGGACAGCTTACTACAAGGTGGCAGAGAAGGCCACCTTTTGCAGTAACTTTTACAACAGAATAAAGATCACAGGAATAGATTTGTCTTCTTTCTTCCTTCCTCCTCTAGCCTCCTCAAGAATACAGTAAAAGAGAACAATTTTATATATATACTGCTTCAGGTTCAAGGAACCAATCCTTGGCCAGGAGATCAAGTAACAATGACCCACGGAATTCATCCACAGAGCTTTCAGATCCTCTTGACAAGAATGACTGCATCCATATGACACAGTACCTAGCTCTGGATTCTGGATCTCCACTAGACCTTTTGTAGTTTCCCTGTAACTGTATAATATGATATTATTTTGTGTACTTTCCTCACTTCAGTGTTAGGCAGAATGGTGTCGTGGTGCGGCCACCCATCACAATGTGATTTTACTTTTTTAACATGATAGGATAGAAAGGAAGGACTGTGTCTTTACAATAAGGAATCTTTCCATATGATAAGGGGACAGTGTTGTAGATTGGAGAGGAGGAATGTCTATGTTTACAATTACAGGCACCCAAAGTGATAAGGTGGTCACTTTACATATTGATAAGGGTAACAGTGATTCAAAGGTCTGGCAGGAAGAGCCAAATAAGAGATAAGAAGAACCTGGAAACTTGACTGAAAATCAACAGAACCAGCTACCTACCTCAAGAAGTTTGGAGAGCCTAAACATACAATGTATGATGTAAAGGGGGGGGTACCTGTTAAGGGTGGGGTACGTAGTAGGCGGATTGGGAAGTCTGTACTCTCCTAGTACCTCAGCCAATGGGGAGAGGAGAAGGGACGNAGAAAGGAAGGACTGTGTCTTTACAATAAGGAATCTTTCCATATGATAAGGGGACAGTATTGTAGATTGGAGAGGAGGAATGTCTATGTTTACAATTACAGGCACCCAAAGTGATAAGGTGGTCACTTTACATATTGATAAGGGTAACAGTGATTCAAAGGTCTGGCAGGAAGAGCCAAATAAGAGATAAGAAGAACCTGGAAACTTGACTGAAAATCAACAGAACCAGCTACCTACCTCAAGAAGTTTGGAGAGCCTAAACATACAATGTATGATGTAAAGGGGGGGGGTACCTGTTAAGGGCGGGGTACGTAGTAGGCGGATTGGGAAGTCTGTACTCTCCTAGTACCTCAGCCAATGGGGAGAGGAGAAGGGACGAATGTGGCCAGGAAATTAGGATTAAAAGGGGGCTGCATCCCCCAGCAACTTTGAGAGATCCCACAGGGATATATCCATAGACTCTCCCTTTATTCAAATAAAGTTTTATTTTCAGGACTCCTCTGTCTTCTTTGTGAACACTGACCTCTGACAGAGAGGTCTTCTGCACAAACATGAACCTGAAGGTATGCACTGCTTACATCTTTCTATAACATTAGAGCATATGAGAGATTGTTTTAGGGAGAAAAGTGCATTTTTGAGAAAGCTGGAAGTAATGCTGTCTTACCAATATTGCCTTTTGGAGGTGGTCCCTGGAGCAAAGTATCTACTGAATGAAGCCTACGCATTGTTTTGGAGAAAGATAATTGAAGTACCAGTCTAGGGAGTAAGTTAGTAATTAAGTAACAGGAATTCTGAGACTGCAGTGTACTTTTTACTTTTACCCTATTTTGATTAGTAGGCTAGATCATCGAATCACAGAATCATTTAGGTTGGAAAAGATCTTTATGATCATGGAGTCCAACCATCAACCTAACTCTACCATGTCCCTAAGCACCGTATCTGCAAGACTTTTAAGCACGTTCAGGGATGGTGATTCAACCACTTCCCTGGGCAGCCTGTTCCAGTGCTTTATAACCCTTTCTATGATGAAATTTTTCCTAACGTCCAACCTAAACCTCCCCTCGTGAAACTTGAAGACATTTCCTCTTGTCCTCTATCACTTGTTACTTGAGAGAAGAAAGCAACACCCACCTTGCTACAACCGCCTTTCAGATAGTTGTAGAGAGCGATGAAGTCTTCTCAGAGCCTCCTTTTCTTCAGACTAAACAACCCCAGTACCCCCAGCCACCCCTCAGAAGACTTCTGCTCTAGGTCCTTCACCAGCTTAGTTGCCCTTCTCTGGATCCACTCCAGCACATCAATGTCTTTCTTGTATTGAGGTGCCCAAAACTGAACACAGTACTCGAGGTGTGGCCCGACCAGTGTGGAGTACAGGGTGACAATCACTTCCCTTGTCCTGCTGGCCACACTATTTCTGATAAAAGTCAGGATGCTATTGGCCTTCTTGGCCACCTGGGCACACTGCTGGCTCATATTTAGCCGGTTGTTGATCAGTACCCCCAGGTCTTTTTCCACCTGGCAACTTTCCAGCCACTCCTCTGCAAGCCTGTAGCATTGCATGAGGTTGTTGTGACTGAAGTGCAAGACCCAGCACTTGACCCTGTTGAAACTCATACAGTTGGCCTTGGCCCGTCAATCCACCCTTGGCCTCCAGATATGGCTTGAGAAACCCATTGTGTCTTATATTTGTCTGCATCTCCATATTAGTCATACTAGCATCAGTTAAAAAGTTTCAGAAAATTAAAATGCTTCATCTTAATGCAATACTTTTTGACGTATCATAATTACGACATCATTACTGCTACTAGCTCTGCAAAACACAGTCACTAATATAAATAGTTCAGATCTAATGCTGGTTGGTACAAATTAATACAGATGTAAAGACCAGCAAGAACTTAGCTGCCAAACAGAGCAGATGGTTATGTTCTCCATCTTGACTTTTGTCAGTTGAAACTTATTCAGATTTTCCCAGTCCAGCTGGGAATCACACTAAATATAATTTAGTGGAACACTGAGATTTCTACCTCTTCCTTAAATGCTTGGAATTGGTCAATGCATTGAAAAGATTTTAGATAGACGTTGACAGAAGGAAAAAGGGTTCTCATGACATCTCCTGAGATAATCATAGGCTCAAATATTATTTTTTTCCATTCACAATGAAGGAAGCCAAATTTATTTAGTTTGTCTAGTTTAAAATGAGATTGATTTTATCTACCTCTTACTAAGATATATAACATATATATACAACTTCAATTCAGCCTTCTTTCTAAATTTTGTACCCGAACCATGCCTAAGTCCTGCTGATTCTTTTTGCCCAACAGACCCACTCTGTAGACATGTATAACTTCATATATTGCACCATATTCTTATGTTTGCTACCTGTTTTAAAATATTCTTAAAGAATATTTTCCACCTATTGTACTTAGACTGATTTGATGTAAACTGCGTTCTTAAATACATCTTCATATCCTTTCTGGCTACAGGATGCTGCTTATATTGGAAGGAATGCTTTTAATTCTTTCAGCTATACATTTAAGTCTAAATTTGAAAAAGTATTTTCTTGGAGGAAAAAAAGTAACAATAAAGGAAATTAATTCTTTATGGAAAATTACTGTTGTATTCACTCATCTTTTTTGACTTAACTTGTTACTACTACACTATAACTTTATTTTTTTCTATAACTTTTGTCTTTGAATTTCAATGCTTTGCAATAGAGAATATGTGCTTGCATACGCTTTTATGTGTATGCCTGTTTATACAAGGTATCATCAACTTATGGGACCACATTGATTTATGCTCTTCTAAAGAAGTATGTCTTTTTAAACAGTTTTATGATCTACAAGGAAAGGAGGGAATGGATGGAAGGGTGAATGGGGGAAGGGGAAAAGGGGAAGAGAGTGAAGGAAGGAGCCTTTTGTTTTCTATTCTATGACTTTATTTTATGGCATTTAAGTACATTTAGCATGCTTAATTGCTTTATTGTACAAAACCTTCTAAATTACTTTTTCACCTTTCAGTCCAATAATATTTACAAAGTACTTTCTAGATATTGTAGAAAAATTTAGAAGTCAGTGCTAAATAAGCAATAATTTCATTCACTAGATCCAGTTCTGAGAGGCTAAGAATTTTCATGAACAGATGTGCACAAGGAAGGCCATTAATTAAAGATTTGAGACTGATTGCATTCTGAAATGGTGGTATTATTCTTGATCCACAAACACTGACATTTACAATGATCATTTTGTCAGCACCTGCCCTCCTTCAGCTCATAGGAATAGAATAAACCAACCACAGTTTTGTTTTGGTTGGTTTGTCAGTTTCCCTTCATCTCCTCCTCTTCTTTCCCACTCTTTTTTTTTTGTTTTCTTCCTATTGCCTATTCTCCTCTTTTCATATCATCCACTTTACTCTTGCTTTATTTTTTTTCATTACTCATTCCTACTCTCCTTCTTCTCTCAACCTTAAGTCCTTGTTCTGCAATGTGTGCATTTTCACCTAATATCCCCGTAAGGAACAGGAGCACTAAGAAAGGAAAGACTAATCAAAGGAGAGAAAAAAAAAAGTACAACCACAAAAAGATACAGTAACATTAACAAAAATAGCAACCAGGCACACAGAACTGACAGCTTTTTTTTTGGCTATTGATCTTTTCCTTTCCTTTTTCATTTGCTGAGTATTTAACATAGCTTTCCTTAGGCAACTCTTTCCACAGACATGTTCAGAATCACCTCTGCAACATCTATTCATTGTTTTTTTTCCCTGAAGAAGTTGACATCTTTAGTCTCTGAAGAAGAATTGCCCTTCACTTCCAACACCCTGAACTCCTTGTGGTAATTTACCCAGTTTACTCGTCTTTCTTTTGAGGTCAAGTTTTCTGCATTAAACTACAGCTGGCATAATTCCTCTATGAGAACACGTAGCAGGGCAAGAAATGGAACTGTGTTTCAACTGGGAAGATGCATGTTCTTCCGCTGCTACACGACAGCACAGCTTCTTCTTTTTCTTACCACTGCTCCTGAACTTGATTCATGCAGTTAAGGAGCTGGAAAGAGCCTCTGGCATTAACTGAGGACTTGCTAGTCCTGTGAGCAGGGGATAGAAGGTGTGCATTTCTAGGCACTCTGAGTTCCTGTGGTAAATCTATGTATGTCTACTTACCCTATTCTTAACTCAGTCTTTTACCTATGCACATAACATGAGTGCCAGCTACACTATTCAATGTGCTTTTTTGTAGAGTACATAAACTAGACCGATATGAGTTAGAGGGAGTATCAGGAGCAGCCTAAAGAAAAGGGCATGGAGTTCTGCATGAGTAGATCTAGTCTGCTTCTCATCTGGTATTTGTAGTCTTATTCAAGTCTATTAAAGTTGCAGAACCACGGGTCACCAGACATGGGTCATACTGAAGGTACATCAAACAGCATATCTTCTTCTAATGCCAAAATGTGAAATCTCTAATATTAACATCACACATGACTGGTTTCCACTCACAAGTCAATCCATGGACCCAAAGAATAGAAAACCGCAAAGATGCCTGTAATTTGTGGGGAGTTGAAAGGTATCAAGAAAATCAATACACGTATTCTGTATTGGCCAGCAAAACCAACCTGTCTCATTTGATATAAAAATCCTCCAATTGACCTACTCTAGAATAACTTATGCTCGACAGACTGAATTTTTATGTTTCAATTTATAGCCCTTATCCTGCCACTATATTATAAAGCATGCTATCTGCACCTGGTACAGGGTGGTCAGTAAAATGTAAATTAATGTGATAGTACAGAATGGTTTAGTAATTTATATATATTGATAACATATATTCATTTAAATATGATTAATATATTTTTTCTATTTTTTGTTTATATATTGGTGAATTAATACCTCTTTCTTTCTAGTTCCTGAAATTTCTTTCTGTATTTTTTTTCTTGTAGTTTCCATTTAAGCTCAAGTTCTTTTCTCTCAGATTTCTCCCTTTTTATCATTTTAATTTTTTTTAATTACCTGTCTTTCTTCTACTTTATTATTTTAATCAGTCATAACATAGGAGGTTATAGATATGAATCTAGGAAATAGACATCTGCTATATTTACTCCTCTCTGATGTGATTCCCCGTAGGATGGTAATGTTCTATGACAGAATGAGAATTGTAAAATAAAAGTGGTAAGTGCAACAGAAGGAACAGAAGGATGGAAAGAGAAGTGGAAAGAGAAAAGAACTACTGTGAAGACAGGATTTTCTTACTTTCTTTAATTTATCATTATCCCATTTGTACATGGAATGGTTCTAAAATGAATATGTCAGATGTTCTATTTTATAACCATTGGCCAACCAGCAAATTCTAGGACTTTGCAGAATCTCTATATTTGATTCAGTATTTGCTGCCACACAGTTATCTAGAATGTCTGTAATTGCATACTATTTTGTTTTTAAGGAGTAAGAGTCATATGGACCTCCAATGCCTACCCATAAGGAGGTGAAGAGAAACAGTAACACTTTTAGATTTTTTAAGACTTAAATTTATCATTTTAGTTCTGATGTTCCTCTATAGTCAATCTCACTTTTTGAGAAGCAGTTTACAATTTGCTTAAATTTGGTCAAGTGATAGCAATCATTTTGTGACTCATATAAAAAAAGTCCCTGTTCTCTGTACAATTTTAAGGATAGACTGAATGTCTAAAGCATAACTTATTGTCTGACTCTATCCTATGGGACAGGATTGATCTGTGATAAAATCTACATTCATGATTCATTGAGATCACATCCTGATTCCATAAAAGATGAAGACTTCCACTGACATAATTTCTAATCACTGCCTACCTTTCCAAAGAAAACCAAAGTGTACGAGCAGAGAGGGAGTGCTAGTGCCCTTTGATACTCTGATGAAGATGACCAAAAGAATGAGAAGTGAGGGGAGCTCCAGGGACTGCACTTCCTCTGAGGGCAGGATGTGTCCAGAGCACTCCTCTTGGAACCCAGCTCTCATGGCACCCTATGCAGAGATCCCACACACAATGTAAATTCAACCATTGTGGGAAAGTGTGACAGAATTTGTTGTCACTGGGGTTTATTTTAAGATTTTATACTCTTAAAACAGTCTATTCACTGTACATTTTGCTACAAAGATTCAGGAGAAAATAAACTGTTTAGTGAATCAGTAAGGAAGTATTTTAAGGAGTTGTATCTCTTGGTTGATTGATGTTTTCCACTGAGTTAAACTAAGAGGGTTTGTGGTTGGGTTTTTTCTTCCACTGCATATACATAAGAGTATGTCTTCAGATGTTTATAAGCTGAGTGTAGAGCTGTGAGTCGGTGAAGAGTCAGGAGAAAAATTCAGTTACCTAAACGAATAGGTGTCAAATTCCATTTAAGGCACCCCAGGGCATCTGAATTGCACACAAGGAAACAGAATCAAATTCTTCTGTTCATAGCATAGCAGGATAAAAAAATGAAACAGATTCTCATTTGCACTGACATCTATGCTATCTCTTCACTACCAGCTGAATTAAACTGAAAGAGAATTGAACTAAATACAATATTGAGAAAAAAATATCACTGGAAAAATGAGTTTTCATGGAAAGTCAGAGTGAAGACTAAGGTACTCACTGGGGAAATAGTCTACAAATTAATTGAAATGTAGTAAAATTGAAAAGAGCAGCATACGCATTTTGAAATGTTATATTACTATGAAAGTACACTTTCCTATTCCTTCTGGAATGCCCAAGATATCTTTGCTACTGCCTTCAGAGTATGATGGTAGGTAGAAAGAAGGAACAATGAAGTTATTTCTGTTGATGTTTACAGTTTGATGCCTAATAAAATCCTCCATACCAACTCATTTATTGATAGTAAATCTGGTCAGAATTAAAAGCAAAAGCATAAAACCACAAAATTCCTTAGTACAGCAGTGCTAAAAATGTATACATTTATAATAGTATAAACATTTGGATAAGCTCAAACATTTTGTCTGACTAAAACAGAAAGATCATATTTCTTCTTACTTTCATGTAGACTTTTACTTAACATAAGGAATAGTAAATAGATCAATAGTATGTAAAAAATAATACAGCATGTAAAGGAAATTTTCAGTTATGCAATACAGCTTGTAAGGTGAAAATTTTATATGAGTTTAGGATCTGTATTAAATTATTGCAGATGATGGGTAGCACTGAAGTGGTAGCTTCAGTGAAGTTATAGCTTGCCTATCAAAACTAAAGAAATGTCAAAATGAGTATATAATATGTTGGAAAAGATGTCCAGTTAACCTAGTAAGTTTTTTATTCCGGTACATGTTGAAGATTTTTTGGAAAAGAATACAAGCAGCAGGTAGTCTTCAAGTAATATTTCTCTTGAAATTGCATCCGAGCCTCCAGCAGTCTAAGCATTTGGGATTTCCCCAGCTTGAGGATCCATGTTTCAACTTCCTTTGTTTGAAAATATTGAAATGAACTTGGCCCTACAGTAATGACCAGTGCACTAAAGATTCAAAAAATATAAAAAAATTAAAATGCCTTTGAATTTGGCTTGTGAAAATTAGGAGTAACTGATACAGAAAAAAATGTTAAAAAAATATAATAGTGTACTATTCTATCTGCCTTACAAACAGTTTTAGTTGTATGTTTAAACAGTCACAGTGTTACTTTCAAATAGGTCACTTTTATTTGAGTCTTTTAAAGATCTTGGGGACCTGAAATCAGGACCATGCTCCTTATGAACATGCAAGATTTACCTAATACACAGTTTATTAAGTTAAACATTAGTATGATTTCTTTCCCTGGTGAAACTATCAGCAAACCTCAGCTGACTGAGCTAAGACATTGCTATTTGGTATGAATTCAGTGATCTCACTTCTAAATTCTTTCTTTCTACTTCCTTGTCCTCTTTGATTAGGTACATTTATGCTGCCTTGTTTACAGAATAAAATAACAGGAGGTGTTAGGGCTCATTAACTTCTTGCAGTAAAACAGAACCCTATGTCACAGGGGCAAATATTACTACTGTGTTATGTATAGTAATTATTTCTCTGTTAAAAAATGTTCACAGAAGCACAAGATTTTACAGTATTGCCTAAAGAGAGATGGAAATAAAATGTTTAGAAGTTGAGCAGTAAAAGCTTCTTTCCTGACCTCTACACAACAGATAAGATTATCACAACAGACAAGATTCTTTTGCAATACAATGAGAAAGGAGGTAACAGTCACTGCAGATTTGGCTAAGTTTTTTCGTGTGAGTAGTATACAAGTGCTTTGGCAGCTTTGTGGCATAGGAAGAGCATGTTACAGGTGGTTGAGAAGTGTGCCAGAGTAACATGCTCAAAGTACAACTTAGAATGGATGTATTCTAAAGAAGCTCAAAAATGGAACTGATAGAGCTTGAGACAACTGAAATAGCACATTGTGTAACCCTAGAGTACTAGTGCATGGTACTAGATAGGCCACAATAAGTGTATTATCCCTAAGGAAGATTTAAAACTAGATAGAAATGACTGTCAGAAACTAGCCAGACAACAGCACCTTTTAGCATTAAAAATTAGGTATATGACCTTTCATACACAAATGCATTAAACCTTATAGAAAAAAAAGTAGCTAATACTTTTAGAAAAGACAGGAACAGTTCACAGTAAAGTCCATGTGGATTCTCTCATTTCACGGACAGTTTTCTGACCAGATACAGCTGACCTATGACCTTGAAGCCTAGCTGTTCAAAATACAGCTTGCCAAGAGGCAAGTTTCAATAAATCAGGAATTACTCCTTTTAATCATATGTTGGTGTCAGAAATGTCATGTATACCGGGACACTGTATACCCTGGATGGTCTACCCTGATTCAGTGACATGAAAATGTTCAAGAACCATTTTAAGGGCAAACATCTAAGAAGATCTGTCCCACTACTGCAAACTGTAAAAATTAACACGCTAGCCCTAAGGAATGCAAACAATTCTTACAATAATTCTATGGAAATAATAAGAAACCTATGGATTCCCATAGAAATCTATTTCAGATACACTAAAAACTCATCAAACCAAATAATTTCCAAGTGAAAACTTTGCAGGTTGACAAGCCAGAATGTTCAAACAAAACAAAGATTTGATGTGAACTTTCCAATAATCTCCATTCAGGAGAAATTATAGGTAGGAATATTGTGGCTTTCTCTGGCAGAAAGTAAACTCTTCATGTTTAACCATCTAGCCCTAAAACTTGCTAAAATAATCCTAAATCCTTTGTTTGACTTTAAATGGGTATTAAATTGGGACAAAGTGGAATGTAAATTCTTAAGCAGAGGTGAGTGTGTAAAGAAAGCTGAACACATAAATTTGTAACATGAGGCCAAGAGACATGGAGTCCTAAGTTGGAAGCAGTGAGTCAATCAAAGTGAAAAATAAAAATGTTTTCACTACTAAGCAAAAGTTGTGGGGTTTTTTTAATTTTACTTTTGGTGATGAAAAAAAAAATGATACAGGGGACTCCAGAAATAAAGATCACCATGGCAAAAATGAGAGCTGGTCTTCAACCAACAAAGTTGCAGCTTCACAGGAAATGATCGTCATTCATGATGTTAAAAAGCAGCTATCCTTTGTATCATCCCTGTTTATCTAGACTTTTTTTTTAAAAAAAAAAAAATTTCTTCTAGTGTAAGCATACCACTTTATGTCTGTTTCTTGTGTTCACTGTTGTCAGGGTGGTCTTATGATCATCTCTACATCTTTTTAAATTCTTCTTATAAAAATGTAAAACACAAGAAAACTTTTCATTGAGCATCAATTACCCTTATGTTCTTGTCTTTGTTTTTTCTGCCAAGGCTAAAACTTATTATATTTCTCAGCTGCATGAAGTAAGAGAGAAAATAAAAGGTGAAATTCTGATATCACTGAAACGTATTCAGAGTAAACATCCTTTGTCTTGCATAACAGGGCAAGCTACGTGTATATAAGTAGCAAGTGCAAACTTGTTATGTAGGATGTTTGTATTGTTGAATATCCTTCCTAGTAACTTGGAAAAGGTGAAGAATGAGGTGGTTTAATTAGCAACAACAACAGCTAAGCATATTTGGATTAATCAGTTCTCAAGGATATTGTGAAGGACTTCAAAAGGACTTTGGTGACTAGGTAGCATAATTCTGGATGAAATAATTTTCACTGAAGGCAAAGTGGTGTATGTTGGAGAGAATAATATGACCTACTTGTGTATGTCTCAGTTCTAAATGAATTGCAACACAAATGAGAACAAACAAGACACCAACACTGATAAATCAATAAAAGCTTTTGCAGTGGAGGTCATAAAGCAAACAAAATGCTTACCTGAAACAGAATGCATACAAGAAGGTGGTGAAAACTAATACATCAATTCCTGTAATGTTATTATATAAACCAAAAGTATGTCACCAGCTAAAATACAGTGTTTGTTTCTGGTCACATCAAGGAACAGAAGAAGGGAAAGAAGAAAGGAATTTCTAACTAGGTCTTGATAGAAAAACAAATATTCATTTTCTTACTGTTCTTTTTAAACCACATTTACTATTATCAATAATGTCTGCTCTGATTCAGATACATATCCAGGGATCAACAGGGGTCTGAAAAGAGGAAAAAGTGTTTCATTGGGAAGCTGACAGCAATATGAATGGTTGCCAAAGCTGCAAATGCAGATACACAAAACATAAGAGTGCTTTCTATGCATTGCAACAGTGTGACTCTATGGCTAATCTCCCAGGAGCCACCATGCAAGTTGTCATGAGTTTTGTACCTTAGGCATCAGGATTTCAGCTGTAACCTGGCTGTCCGACTGTTTTTAATGGATGAAAACTCTGTTATGGAATTCTGCTCAAAGTGAATATGCCTCCTTCTTTTTAGAAAGAGGCTACGATCTCTTTATTAAAGTTCATATTATGCCCACCCTCAATGATAGTGGAATACTGACATTCAATAAATGAGCCTCCCACAAAATTGTCAAACAAATTTTAATTGCCTTCTAATATAAGTGGTGTTACAATTATTGTGTTACCCAAAAAAGGTGATTCAAGAACTGCCATAAAGTTTTCTAGTTTCATGAATTATTTTAAAATATGCCCATTAAGCACATTTAATAAGTTTGATACAGATGGTTTGTATTCACTGACTGTAGTTAATTTCTTTTAATGTTATTAGTGACAGTTTTATATAATTATAATGTTTTCTTTCATAACAAGAAGAATTTTTTTTTTTTTTTTTTTCAAAAAAACCACAGATAATTCAGGCATGTTCGATAATTAATGTGAACAACATTTTTCACAACCTTTTAGCACCTGTTATATTGCAAGTACTTTAATTTTGATGATTGAAGTCATGGTTAAAAACACAGTAATATTCTGTGCTCACAGTTAACTACATTTTCTAAACATTCACAACAGAAGATTCTCATGAAGGACAATGAAGCTGGTGAGGGTCTATTGCACAATTCTTATGAGAAGAAGCTGAAGGGAACTCACCAAGGAGAAGTCATGTCTGACTAATCTGATAGCCTTCTATGAGGGCACAACTGGATGAATAGATGAGGAGAGGGCAGTGGATGTTGTCTACCTTGACTTCAGCAAGGCTTTCGACAGCAGTGTGGGTTAGATGAATGGACAGTAGAGTGGATTGAAAACTGTCTGAAAGATAGGGTTCAGAGGGTTGTGGTCAGTGGCACAGACCAGTGGCATAGTCTATAACAAGTGGTGTTCCCCAGGGATCCAGTCATGTTCAATATATTCATCAATGACCTGGATAAAGGCATAGAGAGTACCCTCAGCAAGGTTGCTGATAACACAAAACTAGGAGGGGTGACTGAAACACCAGAAGGCTGTGCTGCCATCCAGCATGACCTGGACAGGCTGGACAGTTAAGTAGAGAGAATGTGGCATCACAACGTCTTCCCCATCATGTGACTTGGAGTATACACTAATCCAAATGATGCTAATGGAAGAGGAGTTACAATCCCATAGTCCCATGCATAATTAGTTCTTGCATGATACATGAACTGGTGAATTCTTTCATATCCCATGGGATGTGTGTAGAAATGTAGGGGATCAAAATTTTATTTTCTAGATACTGTGCAATAAACTGTAGGAAAAGCAATCTGGATAATCTTTAGTGTGTCATTTTGCAAAATGCTTTGAGACAACATGTCTTTAAGAATACAATCATTTTTATTCTCCATGAAAGGTCAAAACCTCCACATGGCAGGGAAAAGCAGTTGCAAAATGAGTCAAAGAACTGCAGAATTATATAGAATTTGGAAATTACAGGGTCTACCAGATCTGAGAAAAGCTGAGGGTACAAAACACCTACAAGAAAAATCTCTTAAATAACAACTCTTTGTGAAACTAGAAGGCAGCGGTTATTGTTTCACCGTTAAATACCAAAGTTAGGCTCTGATTCTGAAAACAGGCATGCACATGCCACCTTTTATGCGGATGAATCAGGTTTCACTCAATGTTTTGAGTGCATTTTTCTGGTTTAGGCCTTACTCTGAAAGAAAGTAAAATTTTTGTTCTCCATTTAGAGAAATCTAACAAATAACCAAGTCTTATCTATTTGCATTTTCAGGGATTTAAATGGGATTGCTTTAGAGTTACAGTTCAAAGAAAGGACAAAATAGGATGTCAAAAATGGTAAAAATAGTTTTAAATCTCCAAACATCTGTGCTATCTGTCTTACAGCTTCCCTTGGATTAAGGACAATGAGACAACACTGTGAACTTCCTGTTTTATCCTGAAAACTCAGGAAGACAAGGCCCTTGGGCTTTTTGAGGCCCAACAGTTAGCTACAAGTACATGCCCAGAAATTATTTATTATACTATAGACACATTAGTATGATAGACTTTCATTTGACTGATCAGTTTTAACTCTGAAAGTTACCTTCACTGAAAATCTATAGCAAGTAATAAATAAATAAGTTTATTAATAACAGGGTTACAGCTATACTACCCATTTCTGTTTCAAAGATGATTCTGAACCAGCTCAAATATTTTATTCTGTATGCTTATAGCTCATTCTGTGTTTGTCCCATAATATGACACAGGTCGTGGCTCTTTCACAGTAATGTCTATTAAGTGAATCAGGAAAAACAGAGTGCTTTTTCATCTTTGTGAGATGAGGAAACAGAGGAACAGAAAAGGAAGTGAGAAGACAGTCTGAAATTTGTATTGATGCAAACCCCTGAAAAGACTTGCTGTAAGGTTATAAACATGCAGTTAAATACATTGCCTCTGCTCCCTTTCCATCAGCAATTAGTTTATTTGTTGTGAATATTGTTTAAGACATCATCTTAGCAAGGACTCAGTGTGAGACTGCTTGAGCTGGATTAGTTAGTTTCATTTAAAGAAAATTAGATGGCTCAGAAAACCTTGTTCTCTTGCTGAACATAAGTCTCAGAAGGTTTCATGTAGTGATATTCTTTGTCATTTAGTACATCAAAACTTGCTTTTGCTAATATTCAGAAGCTTGCTATTTCTGCAGACTGTCCAGATGGCAAACATGTTTTCTCTAGGACTTGAAAAAAGCAAATTAAAAAAAAAAAAGGGATGAACAAAGCCTGAGTAAATTAACTTAAAATTTATAATGGGATATTTGCAGATTGTTGTTCTCTGATATTTGTTCAAATGTCTAATGTTCAAAAAGAAGATAAAATAAGATGTCAGTTTAAAATCTGCATTTTAAATGTACCAATATGTGGTAGCTAACAGGCCCCAGAGATCATCCCTTTATGCAGAAGAGGCATATGGCTTATTCCTGCTTAAAATCAATCACTTTTCCTTGTTTAACAAGTACATCGAAAGTACTGATGTAGTAGTATTGTGCTTACTACCATGCCTGTTTCTTTTGGGGCAGAGATTGGTGTTCAGTTTTTGTTCAGTAGGAACCATTTTTTTAATCCTTGTATTGCAAGATAGCTGAACATCTGACAAGCAACAGAGGTTCTCTAGCACTTTTCTAATGGTGTCATATTATTTCCTTTCACTAAATTTCAAATGAATGACTGGTTTCATTTTTAGTATGTAGTGCATCAGAATACCTATTAGGTAGGTTTCACAGCCAGCCACAGCCCATGTATTATGAGCATTTAACAGTATTTCATGTCACTACATACAAGTAATAGACCTTACCATCACAATACTGATAGAAATAAAATGTCTTAAAATGCAACTGTATGACTATTTCATGTACTGAACTGTTTCATGGTAGCACTTATTTTCTGAATAAACACACTTTTCAGCATGGAAGTGTTTATCTGTCAGCATTCATCATGATCATTTTAATAGTATCTCCTGTTGACCTGATCATCTGGACTGCCTACTGCAAATCCTTTACTACTTTGCAGCCCATTAATTTACAAATTTTAATTGTGTACAGTTTTGACAGCTTTAATTTTCCTGATATCCTAGAGAGATCTTATCAAAAGATGGCAAATTATTTAAATTAATGAAGCAATTGGTGCAGTAGGTAGGACTGCAGAAATGGGGAGAGCGGGAGATGAGAAAAAAAAGAAAAAGTGAAGAAGAAGTTATCAACTGAATGTAAATGCAAGCTAAGGGTTAAATGGTGAAATTAAACATAGCCTTCAGAAAGAGATAGCCAGTAATTGGTATTAGCCTCCATGACACTATGTTGTGAACATATGTCTTCTGATGTAGTTCCTCTGTGGGAATTTCTCTCCTGATGTATTGTGGATGAAGTATTTTAGTATACCTATGGCACAGAGTTAGTTCAACTCAGCCAGAAAAAGAAATGAGCAAGATTTGGTCTCCTGTATTTTTCTATTGTTCCCAGTCACTGGCTATTTCATTAACAACATCCATGAGGTTCATCAGAGCTTTTCACTTTAAACAGTTGCAGTCCAAGTTATTATCCCTTCTGGGTGCAATTGAAGAAATCTAAAATAAGGCAATGCACTAACATTTTTTGCAACAGCTTTCAAACTGAAAAGAACAATATATTAACTTTCCTAAGGAAAGGAAGTGAACACTGTTAAAATTAGGTTAAATGTATGTGTTTTGGGCATTAATCCCTTAAAAGCCAGTCTGGCTCACATCCAGCTGCTCCTGTACCATAGTGTACAGGTGACATACTCAGTTCTCCCACATCACAGAGGTAAATCAAAGCCAAAACAATGCTTAGTGAAGACTTCTGGTTTTGTCTTGTCATGTTCTTTTAATTCCTTTGTCATTGGAAAGCTTTGTCCTAATCTTTCCTGAGAGCCTATAACCTCCTAGTTCCTTTTTTGACATCACAGCTATTTTTCTGCCAGTGTAGTTTAATGTCCATAGCTACTGGAGCTTCAAAGCCATCAGTTGACAAGCTGGTGTTTGAGATATATATGTGAACTGCAAGGAGAGAGAAAAGCTCTTAGTTCAAAGGAAACAAAAAATAAATGCACTGTTAATCAAGAATAGTTTAAAAAGCTACTTCTATGTATTCAAAGTAATAGAACTATCTCGTTAGAGAGGCAACTGTGTAAATTCAAAGTGCTTTGATTTGTTTTTATTAAACAAGTGCACTTTGTATCCTTGATTAATACATAAAAATTTATTTTAAAAACCCTGAACTAGTTTCACATCCTCTTATTTGAAATCAGAGACAGTTTTTAATAGACTATTTAGAAATGTTTGTTAACAATACAAGGGAGGGATTCCACTTGTACTGATGCATACTGACATTTTAAGGCATGAAAAGGTATTAAAATGGTAGAATCAATACATTCTAAAGTGCACAAGCATTCTCTAAAAATGATGATAGTTGCTTGCTTGTGTAAAATGCAAGAAATATTTTTCAATGAACAAGCTGGCAATAGCTCGTGACATTGTATTCAAGACTGAAAGTTCACTGGAGGATTATACCCCTGTATTTCACATCTATTGCTTGTTCCCTTTGCATATTTCTTCCAACCACATTGCTAGTCTTAACCACATGACAGCAGTTCTCTGCTAGGAGATACTATGTAAGGTGAAGTCACATTCTCTTTCTACAAGCACATTTATTTAGGGACATAAAATCCCTTAAAACAGAACATGCAGTCACTTGGTGTTCCTTACAGTAATGTAGAATTAAGAGTGTGCAATTTATTCTGCCTTACACAAAAACGGAGTGTTAAGTGTCTACAAAACGGTCAGTTATTCGATTAACAGTATCTGATTAATAGGTCGTTTGGAGGACTAGGGTACTCTGTTCAAACTTCAATTCCCCTTAAATCTTACTCCTCCTTGCTAGACCTGCTAGTCCAGAAAAATACCTTAGCATTATGTCCTGTACTTTTTTTTTCTACTTTTCTTTTTTTTAAAGTAGGATTGAGTAGGTTTAAATTCCCATATCTCCTAAAAAGTAAGCATTCTAACTCTGGAAGTAAACAAGAAAAAAAAAAGAGACCACTATTCCTTTTCTGGAAGATCTGCAAATTTCATGTAAAGTTACTTGGTTGTTTTCAGTTAAAATCATAATGTGAATTTTCCCCATATTCATAAAATTTTTGGTGACAATAAAACTTATATTTTTCCTTGAACAAATATTTCCATAAAGAAGAAAAAAATAAACCCTAGATTTATGAATAACTTACCAGATGGCTGCACTTATGGGAAAGGGGAAAGGAGATTTTCAATCTGAAATGTCAATCTAAAACCATAATTCATAAACAAAACTAGATGGGTTAATGTCATAAGGCTACTGATCAGATTTTCTGCTCCATATTGTGTATAGATTAAGCAAAGATACCAGACAATGGTACCGCTGATATAGATTCTCTGATATTTTAAATTTCTACTAAGGAAACTAGTGTGTTTTACTATCTCCACTGCTATTAAGATCAATATCTTTCACTTAAATTATTTAATTATCAGCTTTATCATATTCATTTAAAAGTTAGTAGAATGTACTCTGGGTTTTGTTTCTTTGTTTCTACATTTTAAATGTGCCGGAGTTCTGGAAACTTGAGGAAAGTTCCAGAAAATAAACAGAACTACAAAAAATATCATTTGGGGGTCATACTCTTCTCCTATTTCACTAACATTTCTTGTCTGTGACAGGTAAATATTTTTTGTCTCTGTTTCTTTATGATTGCTAGATGACAGAAATAGGTTAATAGTGTAAAACTGTTAGTGCCACAAATATTTTTGACAACTACATAGCTAGTTATGGGTTCATTAATAATAATACGGGACTTTATTCATGCTTTCATCCAAATTGGTCTTTATTTGTGTAATGTCTATAAATAATAACAGAATGTATAAAAACAGAGTATAAATAGTCATCCTAGTAATTCAAATATCATTATAACTTTCCAGTGAGATGAATATATAGACCAGCTCTACAGTATATACCTATCTGAAATATATCAGTAGCTAGTTACACATATAGACCTGCTAAGACAGATTTCTTTCCGATGTAAAATTCCAGCTGTTGCAGAGTTACAGCTTCCTATACTGCAGAAGTCTCTGTATTTAATAGCATGCATTCAGTTTGTC
>VZZY01020540.1:508-11342 GCA_013400335.1 Eurystomus gularis | reverse complement strand
TGGAGGCTCGAGGGGCTGTGGGGAGATCTGGGCTTCCCAGAGGTGTGGGGAGGGGGGTGAGCTGGGGGGGCCTGGGCACACAGCGGCTGGGATGGAGAGGGTCTGGTTTCCCTAGAGAAGAAGAGGGGGCTCTGGGGGCCTCTTGGATTGTGGGTGTAACTATGGGGGATCTGGTTAAGAGGTCAGGGGAGTTCCCCGCCTTGGGCTTGAGTGGTTTCAACATCAAGCCCTTAAGTTCTCAGCCAGCTGAGAATTCCAGCTTCCTAGGGTCTAAGCGGGCATTTCGTTTTCTCTCCGCTCCAGATGCGACGGTGTATGTGGGGGGGCTGGATGAGAAGGTCAGCGAGCCCCTGCTCTGGGAGCTCTTCCTGCAGGCGGGTCCTGTGGTCAATACTCACATGCCCAAGGATCGAGTCACTGGCCAGCACCAAGGTGAGATATTTACTGCTTCTCTTTCCAAAGCTGCACCTGGAGTAAAATACTTTAGTCGGAGAGGGATGATCCCCAGGGGAGGAGGTCATCCTTCCCCTGAGGGGAGCCCTGGGCTCTGTGGTTTTAAATCAAGTGGGGATGTTGAGCCTGGAGCAAAGGAGGCTCAGGGGAGACCTTCTGGCTCTGCACAACTCCCTGACAGGAGCTTGGAGCCAGGGAGGGCTGAGATCTCTTGTCTCCAAGTGATGGGACAAGAGGAACCGGCCTCAAGTTGCAGCAGGGGAGGTTGAGGTTGGACACGAGGAAGAATTTCTTGGTGGGAAGGGCTGTGAAGGGCTGTGCCAGGCTGGGCAGGGCAGTGGTGGAGTCCCCATCCCTGGAGGGGTTTCCAAGCCGTGGAGATGTGGTGCTGAGGGCCAGGGGTTCGTGGTGCCCTGGCAGGGATGGGGAACTCCAGGAGCTTCAAGCTCTCTTCCAACCCAAATGATTTATGGCTGAGCTGTCCTCTCCTCAAGCTCTCTCTGGGGACTCGTTGCAGGCTACGGGTTCGTGGAGTTCCTCAGCGAGGAGGACGCGGATTATGCCATTAAGATCATGAACATGATCAAATTATACGGGAAGCCAATTCGAGTGAACAAAGCCTCGGCCCACAACAAAAACCTGGACGTGGGGGCCAACATCTTCATCGGCAACCTGGACCCCGAAATCGATGAGAAGCTCTTGTACGACACCTTCAGCGCTTTCGGCGTCATCCTGCAGACGCCCAAGATCATGCGAGACCCCGACACGGGCAACTCCAAGGGCTACGCCTTCATCAACTTCGCCAGCTTCGACGCCTCGGACGCCGCCATCGAGGCGATGAACGGACAGTACCTCTGCAACCGGCCCATCACCGTTTCCTACGCCTTCAAGAAAGATTCCAAAGGCGAGCGGCACGGCTCGGCTGCCGAGCGGCTCCTGGCAGCCCAGAACCCTCTCTCGCAGGCGGATCGGCCCCACCAGCTCTTCGCCGACGCTCCTCCTCCTCCTTCTGTCCCCACTCCTGTCGTCACCACCCTGGGACCGGGCGTCACCCCTCCAGGTGGGTCAGCGGTGGCAGCGCCCGTCGTGGTGCTGCGTTGGGTGACAGAAGGGGGTTGGGCTGGTCCCGGGGGTGGTTGCGTTGAGTTGAGCTGCTCCTCGTTGTGTGGAGAGGCTGGAGACCGCAGAGCTGCTCCTGGGTGCAGAACACTCTGCAGAGCTGTGGGATTAGGAGCTGACAGGACTTTAGGAAGCCCTAAGGGTGACAGGAGGCTGGAGAGGAGCCAGCGTGTGCCTAGGTGGCCAAGAAGGCCACCAGCGTCCTGGCTTGGGCCAGCACCAGTGTGGGCAGCAGGAGCAGGGCAGGGATCGTCCCATGGACTGGGCACTGGGGAGGCCCAACCTCCAGTCCTGGGGGCAGGTTTGGGCCCCTCACTCCAAGAAGGACCTTGAGGGGTTGAGGAAGGGTCTGGAAAAAAAGGAGAAGGGTCTGGAGAACTTGTGAGGAGCAGCTGAGGGACCTGGGGGTGTGGGTCAGTGGTGCCCTGGCAGTGCTGGGGGAATGGGTGGACTCCAGGAGCTCAAAGGTCTCCCTCCTCCAGCCAAACTGATTCCAGGATTTCCGTTCCCTCCCCATGGCAGCTCCACCTGCGCTGTCCCAGGGGCTGACTAAGAAGATCCTGTTTCTCTCCACGCTGTTTTCTCCTCCTTTCCCCACGAGTTGTTGGGTTTGGGGGTTTGGTTTTTTTTTCCCACTTCTTTTTTCCCTTTTCACACTTAACCAACCCCTCCCTATCTCTCTTCCCAGGCCTCCCACCCCCAGGATCCTTCCCTCCGCCGGTGCCTCCCCCCGGAGCGATGCCTCCCGGAATGCCTCCCGCCATGCCACCCCCACCCATGCCACCCGGCGCCGGAGCCCCCGGCCCCCCCTCCGGAGCTGCACCCACCGGGGGACACCCACCTCACCCGCACCCCTTCCCTCCAGGGGGGATGCACCATCCAGGTAAGCATCAGGCCGGTGGTGGCCTCAAAACACGGCTCGTCCTCTTCTTCTGGGGGGTGGGCTCGAGTAAATCACCCCCTTGAGGTTCCCCTTCTGAAAAATGGGGAGAAAATTGTTGCTTTGCTCCTTGCGGGGGGACAGAACGTGGCATTTTTTTTTCCCTGAGATGTTACACGAGGCAGCCCGGTGATGAAAAGGGGAGGAGCAGGGACATCACGTCAGTGGCGCCGCCTCCTTCCTGCGTTTCTCTTCTAAATGTTCTAAAACGTGTGAAAAACGAGCCCGGAGTGGGGCCCCGCTGGGATTTCTGCGGCGCTTTGGGAATTGACCCTTTTTCGGGGAGGAGCATCCAGCCAGGGGCGAGATCTGAACGTCCTTGAGGTGGTGGGATCGAGGTGGGATCGCGGGATCCCGGCGCAGCGCCGGCTTTTCGGCTCCTGGGTGCTGTTGTGGCTGGGAGGATGCGAGCGAGACTCCCAAATCCTCGTCGTTTTTCCCTAAATTAACACGTTCGACGCGAACCTTCTCCGCACAGTCTGCGGGAGCTAATTCCAGACACGGGAACAAAGCGGCGCTTTGATTTCCTTCCATTTTTAGCCCGGGGAACGAGCAGCCTCTACATCTAGATTTTGGTTTCGGATGTGGAAACGAAGCGGAATTTGCAATTTCATGATTTTTGGGGGGTTATTTTGGGTTCATCTCGCCTCCCTCCCCGTGCCCGGGCGCTGATTAGGCTGCTTTGTGTGATCGTGGCTCCGGCCGTGCCAGAGACCAGATGGCTGCTGCTCAGCTCCCAGTTACAAGCTGGATTTTGGGCTTTGGAGGAGCTAATTACGAGTAGGAGGAGGAAAAAAAACCAACCGTGTGCCCTGTGGAGCCACGCTGGGCTCTTGGGGTCCTGCTGAGGAGAAGGGAATCTGCGTTTCTTTGGGTTTTTTAAAGAGAATAATGGCAGAAAAGCTGCTTTGGAGGGACTCAGCCCACGGCAGGGAGAGCTTTGAAGTCAGGGAGCTTGTCCAAACTCAAGGGTGGTGGTAGCTCTCTGAGCCCGTGTCCCAAGGGCTTGTGGTCATGTCTTCCTCCCCCTGCACCCTTAGATCCAAGCAGCATTTCCAGCGCTGCAGCCTCTTCCCGTTTCCCAGTCCTCTTTCCCCGGGAAAAGAACCTGAAATGAGCCAGCGTGTGCCCAGGGGGGCAAGGAGCCACCAGCGTCCTGGCTTGGGTCAGCAGGAGTAGGGCAGGGATCGTCCCATGGACTGGGCACTGGGGAGGCCCAACCTCCAATCCTGGGGGCAGGTTTGGGCCCCTCACTCCAAGAAGGACCTTGAGGGGCTGGGGAAGGGTCTGGAGAACTTGTGAGGAGCAGCTGAGGGAGCTGGGGGTGTTGAGCCTGGAGCAAAGGAGGCTCAGGGGAGACCTTCTGGCTCTGCACAACTCCCTGACAGGAGCTTGGAGCCAAGGAGGGAGGAGATCTCTTGTCTCCAAGTGATGGGACAAGAGGAACAGGCCTGAGGTTGAGGTTGGACACGAGGAAGAATTTCTTGGTGGGAAGGGCTGTCGCGGGCTGTGCCAGGCTGGGCAGGGCAGTGGTGGAGTCCCCATCCCTGGAGGGGTTTCCAAGCCGTGGAGATGTGGTGCTGAGGGCCAGGGGTTAGTGGTGCCCTGGCCGTGCTGGAGGAACGGGTGGACTCCAGGATCTTCAGGGTCTTTCCCAGCCAGAACAATTCCATGATTCCTGTTGCCTCCTGTTGGAGTTTCGCACTTTCTCCTCTCTAACCTCTCTTTTGGGAGCAGAACCCCCTTTCAGACCTCGATTCTCCTCCCGTATCAGATGCTGTAACCACACAGCCACATTCACTGCCCCACTCCAGGCTTCGGGGACCTCGAGCTGCCGTTCCGAGCGGCCGCTTTCACTACCAACCATCCCTTGCCTCTTTATTCCCCCAGGAATGCCTCCCATGCAAGTGCACCACGGGCCTCCTGGGATGGGCCAGCATCATCCAGGACCACCAGGCTCCGGAGGACAACCTCCCCCGCGGCCCCCGCCCGGCATGCCCCACCCTGGGCCCCCACCCATGGGTATGCCACCCCGAGGACCTCATTTCGGGTCGCCCATGGGTAAGTAGGTGCCAGCACAAGGCCATTTGTGCCCTTGTTTTGCCGTCGGCGCTTGGGTTTGGCCCTCCCTCCATCTCAGCCTGATGGGGAGGAGGCCAGAGCGCGGCCTTCCCACCGTGGAGACCCCTCGTCGTGGAGCAAGAGTTTCAAAACCAGGGTCTTGCGGGGCTGTTTGTCACGACATGGGGCTCTCATGTCGGGATTCCACGTGGTTTCGAGAGCCTGTTGGCCAAGACTTGTCATATCCACCAGCTTCAGGGCATCTCAGGAGACACTTTCTCCAGGACCTGCTGGTAGAGGAGGGACGAGGGTGCACGTTGGCCCAACCCTGGAGCCAAACGTCCACCCAAGGGTTGGTTTTGGGGGTTGGGGGGGGGTCTGGCTCTTTCCACACCTCCCGGGGGGGTTGTTAACGCCTGTGCTCTGTCCCCGCAGGTCACCCAGGCCCCATGCCCCACCACGGGATGCGCGGCCCTCCTCCGCTGATGCCCCCCCACGGCTACAACGGGCCCCCTCGCCCCCCGCCCTACGGCTACCAGAGGGTCCCGCTGCCCCCCCGGCCTGCACAGAGGCCCCCCGGGGTGCCACCACGAGGCCCCTTGAGGGGCCCTCTGCCCTAAATAACATCGTGACGACCCCCCCTCCCTTCCCAAGCTCCTTCCCTCCCTCTCCCGAGCCTTTCCTTTCCCCTTGGATGAACATCCCCGCGCCCAAACGGGGCCGGAGGGTCCAGCCCCCCCTCACCTCCCCCCCTTTACCTTCCCCTCTCTCCATTTTTCCCCCGTTTCTTTTTATAGTGTCGATTTTAGTCCCTTTTTCCCCTCCTATTTCCATTTCTCTCAGCCTTGAAGACTTTTCCAAGGTACTTTTACCAATATATTTTTTTTTTTCTATGTAAAGCAGCCGCCTCCCGTTTACAAATAAAACCCGTTAAGCCCCGGGGGTTGTCCCGGTGAGGTCGGGACGAGGCTTTGCCTGTTTCTCCTCGAGACATTGCTCAGCTGCCGACTCCTCCGGCCCGCGACGAGGTTCCTCGTGTCAAAAGCGCGATCCCGAGGCCGCGCGTCCCTCTCGGTGAGGTGCTGAACGAACGTCGTTGCTCCTTGGTGGCGACGGTGAAGAAAAACACCCGGTTTAGGCTTAAAATCCAGCCTATCCTCGGACGCTGCTGTCCCAGAGGGCACAAGTTAGCGGGTGGGATGTTCGGAGGAGTAATTTGGTGGCAAAACCTCCTCTCCTGGTCCTTCTCCGCGCGGGGAAGGGGCTTTGGTAGAAATTAGATCTGTTCTAGCTCTGCTGGGGGTAGCGTTGAGTTGGGGGGAAACTCAGGGTGAAGCTCCGGTGGGGAGAGGAGCAGAGCAGCTCCACGTCTCATCTCCACAACCCGCCTTCTCCTGCTGAATCCAGCCCCATCTCCCGGCTTTCCAGTTCTCCTCTTGTGTCGTCTTGGATCCCGCAGCAGCCGCTGGCGTGCCGGTGGGATGAAGCATCTCCTCTACCTCTGGGATGGACACCCCTGCTCAGATCCAGCCTCTTCAGGACCATTTAGAGGAGATTTGGACCTCGCTGCGTTGGAAACAGCTTTCCAGGCTTGCTCCGAATGGTGGTGGGAGGCTGATCCTGAGCTGGAACGTTGATGTGCTCAGCCTGGCGTTAAGCCTGGAAGGTTCCCAAGTTTATCCAGGGAAAACCGAGGTCCGGAGGAGGAAATGTTGCTTGGCAGGGTCCTCCAGCAGACCTGGAGGCACCGGGGAGCTCGCTGGACCTCGGTGATTTCATTAAACCGCCCACGGCTGGCTCTGGCCGCTGTGAAGCCCGGCACGATCACATCAGTTCAATCTCCTTCCCAGGAACGTGCCTCGTAATTCCCGCTGGATCACGTCCAGCCTGGAGCTGTTCCACCACGGGCTGTTTTCATGGAGAAGTCGCGGAGGGAGCCTGATGGCGACGTCGTGGGGGAGCAGGGCTCGCATGGGCTGGGGGTGAGGGATGAAGCCGTGGGGTGAAGTCCCAGCACAGCGCTTGGAGGAGGAGGAGGAGGAGAAGGAGGAGAAGCGGCCTCAGAGCTGAGGCAGGAGGGAAAAAACCAGGCTCAGGAGTAAATTAGCAGTAAATCGTTGGTGGTTGAGAGGCCAGAAGCTGCGAGAGCCTCTCGCTGGCCGCTCCTCGGCGAACAGCAGCTGGGGCTGGCGGGGGTTTTGTTTCTGAGGTTCCTGGTGAGCAGGTTGTAAAACGTCCCCGATGTTTGCGCTCGTCTTGCGCTCGGCCTTTCCCTGCCGGAGTGTCTGTGTCCGCCGGGATGTGGTTCAGGGCAACGACGCGCTTGGCTTTCGGTAGGTGGGTGCTGGAACGTTCCAGTGCAGGTGGTGGGTGTGGGGAAGGGTGTAAAGAGACAGAGAGGCTGAACAAATGCCGTGGTCCGTGAAGGACCTTGAGGGGCTGGAGCGTGGCCAGAGAAGGGCAACGGAGCTGGGGAAGGGTCTAGAGCAGGAGTGTGGTGAGGAGCTGCTGAGGGAGCTGGGGGTGTTGAGCCTGGAGCAAAGGAGGCTCAGGGGAGACCTTCTGGCTCTGCACAACTCCCTGACAGGAGCTTGGAGCCAGGGAGGGCTGAGATCTCTTGTCTCCAAGTGATGAGATGAGAGGAACCGGCCTCAAGTTGCACCAGGGGAGGCTGAGGTTGGACATGAGGAGCAACTTCATGGCAAGGGTTGGAAGAAGCTGCCCAGGGCAGTGGTGGAGTCCCCATCCCTGGAGGGGTTTCCAAGCCGTGGAGATGTGGTGCTGAGGGCCAGGGGTTAGTGGTGCCCTGGCAGTGCTGGGTTAATGGCTGGACTTGAGGAGCTTCAAGGTCTTCTCCAAGCAAAGTCTTTGATGATTCTAAATCCTAAAGTAGAGGGTTTGATTTGATGGATGGGGCTGGACTGGAGAGGACTGAGCTGAGCTGGGCTCTGGTTCTGGGAGCACCAAACGGGTGCTTCAACCGTGGGCCAGTCCCGGTGTTGATGCTGGGCTGGGAAGCAGATGCTGGAGGCTTTCAGTGCCAAAATCTGACCAAAGTCAAACAGTCCTCTGAAGAAATCCACGATGGCAACAGCAATTAAAAGCATTCCTGGAGCGGAATTAATTCAGCCAAGGGAGAGGCAAGCGGCCAACCGTCGATGGGGTCTGAACGCGCGCCAGAAGCGAGACGTCTTGGGCTCCGCGGGCTCGCCGCGCCTGGGCTGGGTGACCTTGTGAGCTCGCTGCCGAGGTGGGAGCCGGCCGAGGAGATGGAGAGCGGGGTCGTGTCCCCACCACGTCATGGGTGAAGCTGCTGCTGAAGGTGTTCACGCTGAGAGGCACAACCCCCTTCTCCTGCCCTGGAGAACGTCGGGTTCTCCGAGCGAGCCTGGAGCTCACGCTGGGATGTAGAAGTGGGAAGGTGCTTCCTCCACCTTCATCCCAGCGTCTCGCTCTGTGCTGAGGATGAGCTCGGCAGCATCTTCATCCGCTCCCCCCATCCCACCTTCTTCCTGCTGCTCCCTGGATGCTTCTCCAAAGGGAAAACGCTCCTGGCTCCGCTGAGCTCCGTAGCCTCTTTCTTGGGTGCCATTTGCTTCGGGTTGAATTTCCCAGCAACCTCAGCCCGTCTGGTTGCGAGAGGCTCTGAAGGGAGGGAGCAACTTCTATTTTAATAGCAAAACCCAAAAGAGGTGATTGGACGTCACCTCTTCACCCTCCGATGGACTGTCAGGGTGGGGAACACCCGTGATCCGAAGGGAGTGAAGATCCGTAACCCCCCACCCCGATCGTCCGCAGGCAGAGATTTGTGGAGAGCCCAGCTGGGACTACTGGAATGGATGGATTTAGGTACAGGAGGGGTGGATGTGGGCTTGGGATGGAGGTTTGCAACGGTGATGATGATGCTGAGATGCTTCAAGATAGGAGGAGACAAGAGGAACCGGCCTCAAGCTGCACCAGGGGAGGTTGAGGTTGGACACGAGGAAGAATTTCTTGGTGGGAAGGGCTGTGAAGGGCTGTGCCAGGCTGGGCAGGGCAGTGGTGGAGTCCCCATCCCTGGAGGGGTTTCCAAGCCGTGGAGATGTGGTGCTGAGGGCCAGGGGTTAGTGGTGCCCTGGCAGGGCTGGGGGAACGAGTGGACTCCATGATCTCAAAGGTCTCTTCCAACCAGAACAATTCCACAATTCTGTCTTGAGTGTCTGAAGAAGCCGATGCCTCCTAAGGTGGCATTTCTGTGCTCTTTGCCCAAAGAAGCCACCAGGACCTACCTGGGGCAGCCATCCCCACCACGGATGGACCCTCCCCTGGATTTCTCCCATCTCCCCTGGATTTCTCCCATCACTTCAGCTTTTTTAGGCCCTGGCAAGGCTGACGTGATCCGAGGCCCTCAGGACAGCAAAGCGCCGTCCCCGCGTCCCTGCCACGACGCGTTTTCCTCCCCTTACACACACGGAAGCCTCGGGGCTGAGCACGAGCTCCCGGACGCGGTGACAGAAGGGAAGGGGGACACCAAGACCCGCGGCACATGAGTCATCGCTCGGCCGGGACTCGGTGGCCCCGAGGAAGCGGCGCTCGCCCAGCGTGGGCTGAGCCAACGGGGCTCATTGGGCGCGTGATGAGTCCCCAGCCCATGGGGGGGACATGGGGTTGGTTTTCCAGCTTCCCCCCCTCAGTGTCTTTCAGGAGGGTTAAAGATCTGGTAGCTCAGCTACGTTCCCATTTTGGGCTTATTTCCAACAGAATTTCAATTCTTTCTCAGCTTCCAGTTTCCTAAATCATGCAATGGGTTGGAAGGGACCTTGAAGATCATCCAGTTCCACCCCCTGCCATGGCAGGGACACCTCCCACTAGAGCAGGTTGCTCCATCCAACCTGGCCTTGAACACCTCCAGGGATGGAGCATCCCCAACCCCCCAGGCGACATCCCTGGTGGCACTGGTGTGAACTGGTCCCTGACCCAAGAGCTGAAGTCCTGCTGTGTCCATCCCATCGCTTGTTTCAGCCTCAAATGCACCTTCTCCTCCTCCTCCTCCTCATCTTCGATGGTCTCCCATGGGATCCAGCATGGGAAGCGTGGCACAACCATGTGGGATCCACATCCTGGAAGCTGAGACCGGCTCAACTCGTCGCATGTGAGGTGCAAGAGGAGGGGGCTTGGGGAAGGTCCCGCTCGTGCGGGTGCTCCCGGCCCGGCTCAGCGTGAGGAGCCCCGGATTCTGGGAACATCCCCCGGGAGGCAGCCGGGCTGGAGCACTCAAGGTCCCATCATTTGGGGTAAAACTGGGGGTTTTTTGGCCCCCCCCAGCCCCTGCTTTGCCCCCCTTCCCTCCCCCCATCCTTCCTCGCCCCCCCCCCCCCAAAAAAAAAAATGTCGGCGGCTCTCGTGCCCTGTCACGGCAGCGGGGCCCGGCTCTGGCCAGCCCAGGCGGAAACGATTCGATCCAAAAAAACCAAACCCAACACCCCCCAACCCCAAAACCTCCGCGGCTGAGCCCCGAGGAGGCCGTGACTCAGATTTGTCAGGCTGCGCTTCCACCCACCCGCGGCTGCGGTGGGCGGCGANCCGCAGCGAAAGCATCATCATCATCATCATCATCATCATCGCTCCGGCTTCGTCAAGGAGCGTAATTAAGAGGCGAGCCCCCCCAGCTTTGTGACAAGGTTTGGGGGGGGGCCCCCCCAGCTCCTCGCTGGCTGTCGCGCAGTCCTGTCCCCCCCCCTCCGTCGCCGCCTCCCTTCGCTGGGCTGTGGCGATGGACTCTCCCAATGCTCAGCGTGTGTGGCGGAGGCTGCGGCGTTAACGCTGGGGCTGGTACCCAGGAGCTATTTTCTTCTCTCGCCTGGATCCCTCCCGGAGCATCCTTGGTGGCGGCGCTGGAAGAAAGGGCTGGAGCCGAGCGAGGCTCGACACAGGTACGGAAAGAAAATACCTCTCGTTAGGCAGATCCTCTCTCGGCTGCTTTTAATTGGCATCCTTGGAGCCGCCGGATGAGGGGTTCGGCTTCTTTTCCCCTTGCTGTGGCCATTTTGTCCTGGAAAACCTTCCCTCCGGCCCGGCTCGCTCTGGGAATTTTGTTTTTCCACCGGTGCGTGTTCGTCGGGGTCCGTGTCATCCCTCCCGCGCCGGGGGAATCGCCGCCGGTGCCCAGCGGGATTTCGTGGCGGGGATGGATCTTTATCGCGGCGGGTTTTGGGGAGCCGGGGGGGGGGAAAGCGATGCAGCTCTTGGGGAGGGGGCCAGGGGGGTGTTGGATGATGACCT
>VZZY01020535.1:37124-53963 GCA_013400335.1 Eurystomus gularis | reverse complement strand
AACCACCCCTCTAGGAAGCCTGTGCCAGGGTTTGACCACTCTCAGTAAAGAAATGCTTCCTAACGTCTAAACCTTCCCTGGCACAGCTTTGAACCATTCCCATTCATCCTGTCACTGGATCCCAGGAAGAAAAGCTCAGCACCTCCCTTCCTGCTTGCCTTCCTTGGGAAGCTGTAGCGAGCAATGAGGTCTCACCTCTAAGCTAAGCGAGCTAAGTAGGTCTCACCTACTTAGCCACTCCTCATAGGACATTCTTTGTAGTCCTCTCTAGTCCTCCAGCTAGCTTTGTTGCCCTCCTCTGGATGCAACAGGTCCTAAGGACCTTCACATCCTTCTTAAATTGTGGGCCCTAGAAGTGCACACAGATAAATAAAATACTGTTTTGGCACAGTGAGTTCCAGGCATCTGAGTGTAAAAAGGTGATGCCAGATTGGCTCAAACGTATCATTTCTGTTCCTGTCAGAAGAGCTGATGTTTCATCACATTTATCTTGTCTGTGAACAAAGATAAGATGAAGAGGATGATTTCACAGTCCTGGAGCCAGACTGTAGTAGGGTTATTGAAAACCTGTAAGCTCTGAGTGTAAGGAAGAAGAAGAAATCCTAGAGATGAGTAATCATACATATGAAAATTCTTTACCACCCAAGCTCTGACCTTGTCAACTCTTCCATATGATCTGAATTTCAAGGAGTAGGTGATTCCACTAATGCCACTAATGTCATTTCCACATTTTATAATTAAGCAGACTTGCAAGTCATTAGGAATTGGGGAAAAAAATCATCAGTGCATGTAGCCAAAAAGCAAAACCACTACTAAAAAAAAAAAAGCACTTACTTTCTGCACTTTGATGTTAATACAATTACCAGTACCTTTTAATGAAGTTTTGTAACTGCTTTTCTAACAGTACTATAAATGTGGTAGATTTAATGACAGGTTGTGCATTTTTGGTGTATTTTAATGGAAAAATCAGAAGTGCAAGCTACAAGTCTATGTTGATAATAGCCAATTAAACTTGTTTGTTTAATTGGGATTGTGAGTGTGACAGGTACCTTTATTATTTCTGATTTATGATAGATGCAATACATATCTTGTCTTTTATTATAAGTTCACAACAAGAATTACCACAATACAAATAATATGTAACAGGCGGTGAGGATTCTGCTACAGCATGGAGCAAATCCCTGTGAGAGGAACGGCTCAGGGAAAAGTGCTTTGGATGAAGCTTGTGATGATGAAATGAAAGAACTGCTGAAGTCTTACAGTGCTATGGACCCTGTGCTTCCTGTTAAGACGGTTGAAGTTACTGTTGAGACTGTTGAAGGTATTTCGTTTTTTTGATGTAAATCATAGTATTACCCTGTAGTCTTAAGGAAAAAACTGTACATTAGAATGCTGCTAATTTGTGGATCTGCATGTTATCTAGCAGTGATTTTTAACTCTATTAACTACTGAATTGTATTCATTTCTTTATTTTCAGAAAATAGGATACATGAATTCTGGGGTTTTTTGCCCCTTGGGGAATGAGGTTTAAGTACCTATATGGCTCTTCAGAATTTTGTTATTATCCATATTTCCCTTCACAGGAACCTTGTGTTTTTGAAGGTGGTAGCTTTAAAGATGTATTTCCTTATGCTACCTAAATTAGATCTTATTTGCATATATATTTTTTTAATGATGTGGCCTACCATTGCATCTTTGTAACCTGTATTAGCTAATCTAACCTGTTGTGCTCCTGCATATTCATTTTAAATTCTATTTATTTTTTCTTAATTATGTAGAGAGGAGATATCCTTCTAGGTCAAGGAGATCAAAACATCATTGTTATAATGACTATGAAAACGATGACGCAGCTTGGGAGCCTCAACAAGAGAAATACAGTGTGGTGAGTATAGATGATAAAGTTTTGTTAAACTACTTTATAGCGTTCTGCTGCATAGTGTTAATTACTGACTGAATAACATTAAAATATAATTTAAATAATTAATCCTTTAGAATGTGTGTAAAAAACAGCATCATGCAGAGGCTTACAGTGTATAAGCTGTGGTTTGCCGTATATAAGTGTGTATATTTTCACTGCTTTCTGTTCATGATTCCTGTGCACTTAGATTTATTGTGCAGACAGTTATCAGTACTTACATACATTTCTTATGGCCTATATGAACAGAAAAAAGATTAGGAATCCTGAGTCTTTTCATTACATTTCCAAAATGGCTCTTTGAAAGAGCAGTGATTTTTCTTCATTATAATGAAGGTATTTAGAAATTGTTTAATCTTCATTTAAAACAGCCAGGAAGATTTTTGCACAAGTTGTATGTTAGGAGAGCTCTTGCTGATATCTGTAGGCTATGCCCACATTGTCTAGGTGATGCTGTCACGGTGAAATTCACTGTCTAATCCCTGCAGTGCACTCAGAAGTGGGACTCTGAGCATGGACTACTTTAAATGCCTGGGCAAAACCAGGCTGTGACAGGCCTTTGGAGAGCAGACCCTTGGCGCTATGTATGTCCATCCCACCAGTGCCCCCATTGCCTTTACACAGTAATTCCCTGCCTGCAATGACCTGAGTCCACCACTACTAATCTGCAGGCCCTATCTACATGACGGACTGTGTTTTATATGGTGCACTTGGCTTTACTTCTTACTGTTATTTCTGTGTTTGTTAACAGGAGTCTGTTGCTGCCATACAAGAAGCAAAAGAGAAGCAAAAAGAATTGTTGCTGTTTGAATTGAGGACTTCCAAAGATGCAGGTAGACGTAAATTCAAGTTGTTTCACTTTTTAGGGAGGGGTAGATATCTTTGGTAATATAATTGTTTTTAAAAATAGTATTGCATGTAATATATTTGAGTATCTCCTCTGGAAAATACAGCTTCAGAGAATAAGATTTTAGTAACAGCTCCCAGGTAAGTGCACTTCCTGAAGAGTACTTCCAGCTTATGTAGGAAGGAATATGATGACACAAAAGGGGAGCATGCCACTTCGGGGCATGCATGTGTTCCAAGTCAACCTAACCATATAGAAAGGGATTGTCAGATTAGAGTGTGCACTGTTGGCAACATTATTCAGTTACAAGTACGTGAGCCTGTCCATGATCAAGAACAGCTATGTCCGTGTGTAAAATCACAGGTGCAGCACTTTCATTCTAGTGCAGCCGGAGTTTCAGGAGCCTAAAATAATTTTTGAGGGAAAAAAGAGAAATCTCTAAGGCAGACAATGTGAATGATGGGCAGTTTCAGAAATGCTGTTGCTCAGAGTTATAATTTGTCTTAGGCTATCAAATCTCAGTTCAGATTAATCTCAAGAGCCTACTAAGTGGCACTGACTTCCTAGGAGATCACACTGCTGGTGCTGCGTATCAGGTTGAGTCCATTGTGTCTGCGCCATGACTGTTCAAGTGGCAAAGCTTGCTGCAGGAACACCTTTGACCGAAATTGCTTTCCACAGCTGCCCTTGCTGTCTAGGTGGGGCTGTTTACTCTGGAGCAACTTGTGCTCATGAAACAGTTTTGCTTCCTGACAGAAAGGAAAGGGTTTTTTTTAAAATTTATTTTCCTGAATACGGTTGGAGATTTAAAATTATATTTTAAATGGTCAGTTTATCCTTTTAAAAATAGATGTGAAGTATGGAATTATGCATTTATAGCTTCTAACTCAAATTTATGGCATATGAACTGTTAATTGAAATCAGTGTGTTTTCTTGAAAAATGTATGACAAACTGGTACCTGATGCAAATATAGAGAAGCCTATAGACAGAGATAGGTGCAATTTCATAAATGAGCAAAATAAAGCTATTGAACTTTTCCTGTTTAGGGGTATGAGAGTAATGAATTTGGTGATCTGTAACCACTACTGACAAAAACATTAATAATATAGCACCTCTTAAACTAAACCATAGTTATTACTTGTGAAGAGACACAAGACTAAAAAAGAATGTAGAATGTACATTTAGAAACTTATAGAATAAAACCCACAAGGTATTTGCATGCAGTACAGCCTACTGTAAATCATAGATTCAAATTCCATATTAAGGTGCCTTAAAAAGAGCAATATTTCCATATTTTTTTATTTCAATAGTAATTAAATACTGGTAGATACTATGAAACAGTGTGGGTAAACATGTTATAAATACCATTTTTAATCCTGTAATTTCCTATTTTTCATTATTATGGAAAGGTTGTATTTCCTGTTTTAGTATTTCAGGAATTAGATTACATGTTTAGCATATTATCCCAGTGGTATCTGCTGGTCATGACTCCTGATCTCTCCCTTAAGTTATATGGTTAAGAGATAGGGCATGTAAAGAAGAATTTATAATTGCTCTTATTATTTTTGAAAAATATAGCTGACAAAAAGGGACAACTTATAATTCATTTTATTTTATAATATGGATTTGGAAAAACTCTTGATACATACAGGAGGACTAAGGAGAATCTCTGCAGGACTAAGGAGGATCTCCATCCTCTATTGGATGCAGGGAAAACATAGTGACCAAGAATGAGGAAAAGGCTGAGGTACTGAATGTTTGCCTCAGTCTTTAGTAAGATCAGTTGTTCTCTGAGTGCTCAGCCCTCTGAGCTGGACAACAGGGATGGGGGAGCAAAATGTAGCCCACATCACCCAAGAGGAAATGCTCAGTGACTGGTGACACCACTTAGACACACACAGGTCTATGGGGCAGGGTGGGATCCACCCAAGGGTACAGTGGAAGCTGGTGGAAATGCTCACAGCTACTTCCATTTATCAGCAGTCCTGGCTAACCGGGGACGTCCTAGTGGGCCGGAGGTTAGCAAATGTGATGCCCATCTACAGGAAGGGCCAGAAGGAGGATCTGGGCAACTACAAACCTACCAGTCTGACCTTCATGCCAGGGAAGGTCATGGAGCAGATAATCTTGAGTACAATCATGCGGTACATACAGGACAACCAGGTGATCAGGCCCAGTCGGCATGGGTTCATGAAAGGCAGGTCCTGCTTGAGTAACATGATCTCTTTCTATGACAGGGTGACCTGCTTAGTGGATGAGGGAAAGGCTGTGGATGTTGTTTACTTGGGATTTAGTAAAGATTTTGACACTGTTTCCCACGGCATTCTCCTGGAGAAGCTGGCTGCTCATGGCTTGGATGGGCATNTCTTTATCAATGATCTGTATGAGTGTATCGAGCACACCCTTAGGTGTGCATCTGCAAACCTTAGTTTGCAGATGATACCAAGTTGGGCAGGAGTGTTGATGTGCTTGAGGGTAGGGAGGCTCTACAGAGGGATCTGGACAGATTGGATTAATAGCCTGAAGCCAACTCTGTAAGATTCAAAAAGGCCAAGTGCCAGGTCCTGCACTTGGGTCACAACAATCCCATACAACACTACAGGCCTGGGGAAGAGTGGCTGGAAAAGGACCTGGGGGTGTTGGTTTACAGCCATCTGAATGAGCCAACAGTGTGACCAAGAATGCAAACAGCTTCTTGGCTTCTATCAGAAATAGTGTGGACAGCAGGACTAAGGAAGTGATTGTCCCCCTGTACTTGGCCCAGGCAAGTCTGCATCTCGAATACTGTGTTCAGGTTTGGGCCCCTCAGCACAAGAAGGATATTGAGGTGCTGGAGTGTGTCCAAAGAAGGGCAAAAAGGCTGGTGAAGGGTCAAGAGAGCAAGTCTTGTGAGCAGCAGGGGGAGCAAGGGTTTTATAGCCTGGAGGAAAGGAGGTTCAGGGGAGACCTTATCACTCTCTACACCTGCCTTAAAGGAGGTTGTATTGAGGTGGGTGTTGGTCTCCTCTCCCAAGTAACAAGTGATAGGACAAGAGTAAACAGCAAGTTGCACCAGGGGACATTTAGATTGGACATTAGGAAAAATTTCTTCACAGAAAGTGTTTTTGAGCACTGGAACAGGCTGCCCAGGGATGTGGTAGAGTCTCCATCCCTGGAGGTATTTAAAAGACACTTAGATGTGGCACTCCAGGACATGGTTTAGTGGTGACCTTGCAATGCTGGGTTAACAGTTGGATTTGATTATCTTAAACGTATCTTCCAACCAGAATGATTCTATGATAGATTTTTACGTTTATATGTAACCTGTAACAATCTAAGCTCATTATACTATTTTATAGTGCTTCAGACATGAAGGTTTTAGTCACCTTCTTAAGACTGTGTAACTTCTGCAGGTAGCCTCACATGTAATTGTCATATTACTTAGTTCCTTGCACACAAATAAGTTCAGAAGTTTCAGTGCTTATCACCCACAGGACAGTTCTTTAATCTTTCTGGTTCTCTTACTAATTTCCTAGATAAGGTACTTGCATTTCAAAATTTTCCAGTATTTTCGCTATTTCCTTTTAAGTTAAACTTATATTTAATTCTTCCTATGAGGAATTTCATTAAGAGTACTCTAACTATAAAGAGCTTATTGGTAGGCTGATAACTAAGAGCAGTATGACAGTATAAGGTGTACTACTGTGAACAATATTTTCATACTTTGGGTGTGTATTCGCTATGTTTAAAATGTCATTACTATAATTCTCTACTGCATATTGCCATTATAATTTTGATTATATCAAAATGTTGGACAGATGTGTATATCCAAAGGCCATCTCAGATGCATGATAGTTGGAGTGAATTGCTTGCAATGCAGAACACAGAAAGGGATACCCTCACTAAAAAATACGGGTAAGTAAAATACAAGGATTGTACTTATGGGAAGATATTCTGTATAGCAGTAGTGATAGAGGCTGTTAGAAGGTTACATGTGGTAGCATGAAAGTAAAACTATGTGGTTTTCATTCAGATTTTGTGGAAGCGTGATCCATATTGGCTTCAGTTACCTCCAGTGAGAGCTTACATCACAGAAGAACTTCAGTATTTTGCTAATGTATTCTATTCAGTTACTGTGTGCACAGTAAAGATTGAAACTAAGTAGTGAACATACAAAAGGTGTGGGAAAATGCCTAAGCAGAAATTAGGAAATGGCAGTACTGAGCAATTAGATTACTTTTGCAGCATCATGGAGGAAAGCAGTAGCAATTCAGGCACTACTTATACTGTCCCTGCCTCCAGTTTTGTTTCTTTAGCACCTCCAGATTGGGAGTGTTCAACCAAAAGCCCACAAGAGCTATTGCTCTAAATGGCTTGAAGCATGCTGGCAGACATTCCTTTTTTTGTGAGGACACCTCAAATGTGAGCTGGGAGTGCTCACCTCCGTATCAGCACGAACCATGTGAATTGTCAGCTTCCTGCTGCTAGCTCTCACAACGCCTCTTTTTACTTCCTTCTAAGAGACACTACCTGAATGCTGGTCCTGTGGTGAGTGCTCAGCTCACAATGTAACATCGTGTACAGTGGTTGCTTCTAGGCCATCTGATGAGGAAGTCTCCATATTGTTTGTGTTAGCAGTATTCATCTGGTTGCCTACAAGCAACCTTTCAGGTAGTTCCATGGCAAAACACATAGGCTGGTTGAGCACAGAAACGGAAACATTTCTGTCATAGACTGTTTTGCCAGCTATAAAATATAAGATATATAGATTACACAGATAATGAATAAAAAGAGATGATTTTATGTGAAGAGAAGTTAGAGTTCCAGATCATCCTTGCGAACAAACTAGTGACTGTACTAAGAAACAAGAATAGTAAAGTTAATATCTACACAAATTTATTTGCCTTCTAATAGAGTATTGTGTATTGAGTACTGTGTTCCAGAGTGAAGTAATAAATATTTCTGGGTATTGCAGGTACCCTGTAGCTAATGCAACAACTATCCATCAACATACTACATTTAGCTACATGCTAAATTACATTAGATTTCATTTTTATTATATATATGTTGAACATTTTATTTTTAACCTATTAGCATATAAGCTTTTGTCAGATGATACATAAATGTGCCAAAGATGAGGGGCATTATCACATTTTCCATCTTTCTGTTGTTCAGTTAGTTGGTCCAGGGAGAGATACTACTACAATTTTTCCTTTTCTGTCTGTTCCTTTGAAGATAATTAAGATGTGTCTCTCACCTAATAAAAATGAGGAAAAAAAAGAAACGGCATTGTATTTGTTAGTGGCTGTAAGTTACTTTGCCTTTTGACAGTTTCAGTCATGCTATCTTTGCCTTTTCAGTTGCAGCTTCTTCTTTATCTGTATAGCAATAAAGCCACAAAACTTCCCTAAAGAAACACTGCTAGAAAAGTGTGTGGAGCCTCACTAGCCTGTGTAGGAGTCCACAGTGGTCAAAGCTTACTCATATCAGGGATACGCTATAGGCTGATGTGTTGATTGTATCATGGGTTCTAAACGCAAGTGATAGCAAGCAATATCACAGTACAGGCACCAATACTGCTGTGCTGTGGTTTGGCTGTCCTTGCAGCTCTGTCCTAATCCCCTCAAAAGTCTCTCTCTTCCAAAACTGGGACAGTGTTACTTGCACAGCACCTCTGCTGTGGGTGGAGTTCAAAGAAAACCATGCTGCTGTTTGTTACATTTTCCCACACCTTGTGGTACTCCCGTGTCTTCCCAGCGTGGTGCCAGAATGGTAGTGCAATTTCTTGTCCCGTGAGGAGGAATTAGGAGGAAATAGCATTATGGTGGGCTGGTGGCTCTTGTGCCAAAGTAAATGGGGAAAATAAAGAATTCCTTTGCAGTGAGAAGGAGGTAAGTTCCCCAGGAAAGGATTCTTACAGGGAGACCAGGTCATCTAGGGAGCAGGATCTGATGAAGGCAGAGACATTCTTACATACAACATCCTAAACTGTTCTGTTCTCTTTTCTTAATGGTCACATGGTATTATTGTATTATTACAGTTGTCTCTTCACAAAATGTTTTGTTGTGTACACTGTAAAAAATTTCTGATGGTATCACCCTTGAGTAGCTCATCCTGAGCTCATTTTAAAAGGCTCCAAATTAGAGCTGCAAAGGCATTGAATTCAGTGAACTGTTGTGATTTGTGGTGATAAAAGAGCAGCTAGTGATAGTACACACCCAGTTTCAATTCTGTGAATGAGGGATGGTATAAGAGGACAAGGCCATTACTGGAGCTTTGCATCCTACTTCTAGATGAAATTCTGCAGTTTGTTGTGCATAAGCCTGGGATTTGAACTATAAACATTATACATTATAAAAATGTTGTTCAAAGTTTAGGTGTTGGCAGAGACATTTGAAATATATTCCTGTTCTTAGTGGGTTACATCTATTAAAGTGTTTCTATTTTGTGTTTACAGTAACTCTAGTGTCCTTATTATTACTTTTTTTTTTTTACATTTTCTAAAGGTCTTCCATGGAATCCTTTAAAAAAGGAGCACTGAGGAAACAATTAGTTAACCTTGCTTCTAGGCAAAAGAGTCTGTTGACTGTTACCCCAAACCAGGAAAAATTAGTCCAGAAAATACAAAGTTACAGAAAAACAAAGCAAGTGTTTAGTGCCTCATGTTCAGTGGAGCAAATCTCAAACGTGGTTATTTCTCATGGAAATGACAGAAGACAAGTTTTAACTGCTGATGAAATCATGTGTCCTGATACAGTTACATTTAGTGTGGGGCTTGGTGCCAGCATGCCTAATGGAAACAGAGTAGAAGCACATCTCTCTTCAGAAAATAAATTTCCAGCTCAGGAATGCAGCCAACATCCACACATCTGCTTGGATGAGACAGGAGCAAGTAAAGAAGCAATTAGAAGCAAAGAGGCTTCTGATCATGCTTTGGCATATGAAAACAGGGTAAGAGAATATCCCTTAAACAACATGTCAGAGCCGACAAATTCTGTAGAAGTGGTGGCATTGCCTTCACAACCTACTATTTCCACTGCTAAAACAAAGTGCTCACAGCAAAAAGTCATTGATTGTGTAGCTTATGTAGCAATTGCAGAACAAGGAAACCAGTCTTCAAATCCCACCTCAGTGGTGAGTGCATTGAATATTGTAGAAGCCCAAAGAACTGGTGTCAATAACAATGTCTGTCAGCCGGGCAGTGACTGCCAACAGGTTCTTACAGATGAGGATCTACACAGATACGTAAATAAGAAAGAAGCTTTCCAGCAGCAGCAGCAGCAAGTAATTTTGTCAACATCTACAAAGAACTTGCCTAATACTCTACAGCAAATGTTTCAGAGTAATAAGAACTCATTTAATGCCAGCTCAGTGCTGACAAATCTTACCACCTCGAATACAGATTATACAGTAAACGTCAGTGGGAAATCTTCCCAGAGCTATAGTAATCAGGACTGTGAACAAAAACAAGTGAGGTGCCAAAGAAAAAACAAGAAAAAACTTCAACTGGTAGATCTACTTGAATTGGGAAGGATTAAGCCAGGAGAAAATGTTCTAGAATTCAAACTGCAGGTAATTGTTGAGATATAATAATGTTAATATTAGCATATAACGAAAAAAAACAACAGTAGAATGGGGAAACAGCAGTTCTCGTTATTTAATCTGCATCTTCAGCTCTTGGTATTGAAAATTTTTATTTATTGGTTACAGATAATCTTTACGAGTTTTAAAGAAATGTGCTATGCATTATGTTTTCTGTCAGCCCATAATTTTAACACCCAGAATACTGTGTATGTAAAATTGGTGTTTAATTTTGCATTATCAGTTTGTTAACATTTCCTGTTGCTAGAACCAGACTGAAATAGTTGGTTGGTCTACATTATGTAATACCTGGGTTTCATATTGGAAGGAGTGAGAACATTAAGGTTTTTATGACTTAATGTGATTCTTCGAAGCAATTATCAAGTCCTTCAAATAAAGAAGTGTGACATTAACAATTTCATAGTGTTGTGATAGACATGAATACATGCAAAATTACTTGCTTAAATGGCAGCTGTTTCTATAGTTTACAGTCTGGTATGAACCATATTTGAAAAAAAAAACCCAACCAAACAACAAAACAACCAAAAAACCAAACCACCTCTTCTTTTAGTACAAAAGCATGCCCCTATGCCTTCAAATACAGAGCAGATTTGCAAGGCAGTTGCCAGAGAACTGGCTTAGTATTGAGCAAATGATGGAATTATTGACTGAATTCCCAGCTGCTAGCTAGTTAATTTCCTGGGCAACATATTGATTAAGGCATGAAAGGTTCTTGTCAGTCAATTCACCAGGTGTAGTTAATGTAGAAAAGACTCCTTTTTCTGCACCTGTAGTTTGCTCAGGAATGCTGAGATTGGCCGTTCTGCACGGTATTGGGTTTTGTAACATAAGGCAGTGTAAGTCACAAGCCTCTGTGTTGGGCCATGACATAGCTATAGACACATGCTTCTTTTCTTCAAGGGACATGTAATATTCCTCTGAATCTGAAGATGACTAAGTGGAAGGTTGAAGAATTCAGTATGCTTGCTGTCATTTTTTAAGACTGTTATCTGTGATACCAGCTTGGTGCACATGGACCTTAAGGAATTATAATCCTCTAGCAAAACCTTGATGTTTGGAGAGAAGTTAGTGATTTTTACTAGGGTGAAATGACACTCATTTCTGTCTTGGAAGACACTGCTGTCTAGATTAAAGTTTAGAAGCCAGTGTCTGTTGTGTTGCAAAAGGAGATTATCAGTAAAGTTTCCTTCTTTATTGTCAAAGAGATGTACATCTAGTACATAGCCCTTACTTAGGGTTACCTTTGGGCAGGCAGAATGCAGTTTTTGAACACTCTAGACCTAAGCTAAGAAACTGTGAACTGGATTGAGTGTTCATAAAAATACCTGACTTAAACATCCTAATTTAGATTCTTATAGACACCCCAAGCCTGTGGATGTGGGAGGAGGTGGTTCGATATTTGCTGGTGGATCATTCTCTTCCTCTGATTGTTTAACCATATGCATGCTAAGCAATCTTACAAAGCTCTAATATAGTTTATCAGCAGCTAATTTTTGCATTATTTAGCTGTGTTAGCCTGACTAAAACCAGTGTAACAAAACTGTAATTTAATGAACTACAAGCAATTATAAGCTGTGCTTCTGGAAGAGCACATATGTTTGTAGAGCTGGGTTGTATTAACATTATCAAAGAGTCAGTAACAATAAATTATTTTATACTTAATTTTGCATAAGATAAGGCTATCAGGTTACTCCTAAAACATACACAGGATGTCCTTTTACTTAAGTGAAGCTTTTATGCAAATGTGTTTCATCTTCGAATCGTTGCTGGAATTTCACTGTGATGTGGATTTGTTCCATATGTGTAAGGCCAATTGCATTTGAGTCACAGTTTTTTACTGCACAGACCTGCCTCCTCTGAGTTCCTGAGTTCACTGTCGCCAGTTGATTGACAGCCTCATTATGTCTAAGAGAAATTAAGAAGCACATACAGCTCTGATAAACACACATAAGGAGATTTGTCCCCTGACAGTGATGTCTGTGTGGCCAAAACATCTTATTCTGGTGGAATAAATCCTCTTATTTTGCATACCACAGTTTATGATAGTGACATTAAATTCTTTAACATTTTCAGAGAAAAACAGAATGAACTGCAGCTTTTCAGCCCTTTAGTATTTTTAACGTTTTTAGGATGTTAATTCGGATTTGTTAATTTGTGAGTTGATAATTAAATCTTAATTTTTCTTTTTTAGGAATTTAGTCATAAAGCCACACTCCTAAAGGATGGCACAATAAGAACCAGTAAGAGACAAATACTGAAGAATCCAGTTCAGTGGGTCAAAGACCTACTAGGAAGTGATATTTCTGTGTCATGGAAGTACGCGTGGAATAAGGTAGGCCTAATTTTTCTCCTAAATACAGCAATAATAAATGGCAATAACAAATTTCACTAATCTGAATTTCCTTGCTATTCTTAAAGCAAATGAGGGTATGTCTAAATTTTAAAAAGTCTACTTACCGTTACTGAATAGGCGGCAAAAAAAGAGCTACATAGCTTTACGGTGATGAGCTAGTCATGGGTGTTGAGAGAATGTGGAATGCTCACTCTGTAAGCTATCAGTACTTTGAAAGAGTGGCTTTAAAGATAGTTAAGAGGCTGGCAGAAAAAGTTGAAGGTAGTTAGAATGAAAAGATGTAACGTCTTGAAATGTCAGGGTGTCAGGAACAAATGTTGCAAAAATACTGGCAGAGTTTAGAGGGCTTTGCAGATGGGTTGTATTTTGTGTTATGCCTTTTTTTCATTTAGAATTCAAATTAGCAGAATTTGTGCTTGATCTTGACAGACTCAGATTAGACTGTTAAGTGCATAAACACAGTTTTATAAGAAAAGTGAATTTTTTACACCTATCAGAATAAACACCAATTTAAAATGGCCAGTTATCCATTTAGAATTGTTTGCACAGGTTACATATCTTGGGACAGAGTTGTCAAAATTTCTCGTTCAAGAATTGTCAGTTTCTAGTGACCTGGAATTACCGTCACAAGAGGAAGAGCCTTTGGGTATGTATCACTTAAAATCTAATATTCACCATGACTGAAAGCAGCATGAAGTGATTCCTAAAGAACTTGAATTCCAAAATTCCTCTGTTGCTTTCTGATTTTTTTCTGTGGTACATGCTTATTACGGATCTTGGGCTTGAAAAATAAATAGTGCTAGAACTTATGCATGATCTCTAAAGAAGTATGTTTCTTTTCTTCCATAAAGTGGTTAGGTGAAGATGATATTTAGTAATGACTTTGTTGTTATATAAGAAATACTTATGTAACATTTTACATTAAAAATACTTAATAAAAAATGAAGTTAATACTTTTTGTTCTGTTAGAAACTCAGATACACTATCATGTTTTAATTGCATGTACATCTTAAAATCACATTAAATAATCCCTATTGGTGGAAATCCCAGTATGCCCAAGCAACAGTAATAACTAGGGGGGGTATTTTATTCTCTAAAAATAAACAATTATAAGAAACAGAATACGTTGATATGACAAAATTACAGTTGAACAGTTTTTTGAGACCTGCCTGGTACACTAAAGAACTTCAGCATAATTTTGGTAAGTAATGTGTTTCCAGTGAAACCCAAGTCCCTTTCACAGGCAGTTGCACTTGGAGTCTGAAAAGCTTTTGGGCTTTTGTGATTGATTCTGTTAATGTAATGAGACACTCCAGCTCGTGTGAGCTGGAATACCAGGCTTGGTCTGTTCATAACATACTAAAAGTAAATTAAAATATAATAATTTAAGATAGCTATTTTGATATTCAGGCTATCATGTTCTACTGGTATTTACTTCAGGCTAAGAGCATCCAGATGATAAGTTTACGTTGCCCTGCTTCACTAACTTAAGTTTATACCAGCTGGAAGTGACTTAAAAATGGATTTAATCTCCAAATTCTTTAACAGTCGTTTGAATATTTCACTAGTTCTTGTAAATTATTCCTCTTATGGAAAATTCATTATAAACACCGTAACTTCGAGAAATCCATTTATTCGAAAAATCTCTTGATAAACCAAAATAATCCTGAAAATCGGGATGAGGTTTTTCTCCCCATTTTTCACAAATGCCCCACAGTAATCTGGGAAATAGTATTTAAAGAAGTTGTTTTGTCACATGTAATGCCTAACCATTAGCCCTAGGTGAGAAATGGAGGGAGGGAAAGTCAAAGTGCTCTCAGTTTCAGTTTCATTTCAGATACTGTATATATAGTAGGAAATTGAACAGTGCCTTACATAGTTCCAGGAGAGCATTAACCTGCACTGTTGTATTGTGAGAACAGCTGTGGGCATTGGGCAGCTCCTGAAAGGTTTCCAGGCTTGGTTCAGGAGTTAGTTTGTTCCAAGCACAGGGATGTTTGCTGGTGTGGATGTGAGCTGTTCTGCGCCACTTGCCTGGGGACATTCCCAAGCACTCTCTGTTTCTAATAGACTTACTGCCAGTGTCATTTTATAGCAGAAGTTTATCCTACTTTGGTAAAGAATCAATCTTCTTTTTTTCGTGCCATATTAATGAACTGATTTTTTTTTTCCTATGCATCCCAGAGCATTAAAAAAGAAGACTGGGGCCTGATAATTTGAGTGTTTTTGGAGGAGAATGCTATTATTTGTAATAGCACTCTCCCACACTCCTCCCAACTTCCCATAACTTAGCTCAGTGTTCATTGTGCTGCTGTATGAAGAGGATGGGGAAATGAGAAGAAAGTGATATAGGCAGTGGTGTACCTAGCCATCTTTTAGCAAAAAGCACTAGCTACCACTGAACTTTGTATAGAGCCCAATTTAGGAAGCATGCCCGAAGAGCCTCTACCAAATCAAGGTCCCTAGGCAAGACAGGTGAAGGGGTTCCTGTTTTGTGGCTGCCAGTGTAAGAAATGTTCCAGCTTTTCAGCTTAATTGAGATTAAGGTGCTTCAGGGTTTGTATAGCAGCAGATTTATAGGTACCTGTGGGATAACAGCCCAGCTTGCCATGAAACAGGAATACATACTAATTTAGTGTCCTTTGGGGGAAAGATTAAGATGTTTGCGACTGTGAGATTCTTGGGCTATCTGTGGGGGTGGACATCTGCTAAGCTGGACAGTACCTGAGGAATGTTAATGCCAAAACCTTGAAGAGCCCGTGAAATAAAGCTGTCCCACACCAATGCAGGTATTTAACAGAAGTTTAAAGATTGCAGTTTTGGAATTCATTGTCTAAATCCTACCCTAATTTCTTTTTGTGTTCCTTCTTTGATTCTGATCCTTTACTCTCTTCTAGGCTCATGCTAGCAGAAAGCAAGAATTACTGTTTTCAAGTCTGAGTGAGAGCTAAACATTAAGAAAATAAAAAGGACTTTTAGACTGTCTGTATATAGGAAAGCAGAGGAAACAATGATTATAGGGCTTGTAATTTGTTCCTATGTGCTTTCCAATATGTGTAATGATAACATAATGTTTGCTAAAAATGATCAAGAATAACAAGGATTCAGAAGCAGATGTCAGCTGAAGAGCAGATGTTGGTGTTAGATATTTCACATTGAAATTCCAGCAAAGTGGCTTAAAGTAAAAGCATATCCAGTTGTTACAGTAAGCATGATATGTACATTTATTTTGCAGATTGCTATTTCAGGAAGATGGTATTTAGAAAGGGTCATGACTAGTGCAGTTCTTGTGCTCTGGCAATCCCTGACTGCCTTTAATACCTGTTGGCCACTTGTAAAGATTAGAAGAACTTTTGGTCAGTTTTAGTTTATGGAAGACCCCAAAGTTGTGTGGAATAAAGAGTGTTTTGAAGGGAATCCAGATGAAACCTTAATGGCTGAACCATGGTCGCTGTTTCAGAAGGTTTGTGTTAGTGTTACTTCAGGTATCTAGTATAAAATGGGCAGCTGAGCTTGATAAGGTTGCATAAGAGCAAATGAGAATTATTTTGCTGTGATCATATGTGATACTATATGTTTTTGTTTTCCTTGAGACAAGCAGTGAAACACATATATTTTAGTAGGCTACTGTTCAGGTTAAATATTGTCGCGGTCAGGCGCGCAGGGGTCCGACCACCTCCCAAAGGGAGAAGGGTTGAGGGTAAATTGGGACATCTCCCCACCAGGCTCGCAAGCAGACACAGAGACCGAAATGAGTATCTAACAAGTTTATTACTAAATATATTCTAATAAAACCTTATTTATTTTATGGAAATATTACGATATTAAAGAACACCACGCCCACCCATTCACTCCCCCTCTCACCCACCGAGAGATAAGGGCAAATAAGGACTTAATTATGTCAAGATATGACCTGTATGTGTGGATGGTGCGTGTGTGTGCATGTGTCCTTTCGGCGTTTGGTGATGGTCTCCATGGAACGGCGACGATGCCTGACCGGCAGACCTGGACTGTTTCCAGTGACGTCAGCAGCTTGTAGCTTTTCAGTGCGATTGGAGTTTCTCTCTCTCTCTTTCTCTTGCAGCTTGGAGTTTCTCTCTCTCCCTCCGACGGTGGCGTCGGCTTTGTCTTTTCTGGCAGTG
>VZZY01020535.1:22206-35181 GCA_013400335.1 Eurystomus gularis | reverse complement strand
TATCTTAAATGCCTGGGCAGAATATTTGGAGGAGGGTGGTCTTTAAAGTTAAAAAATAGACATTGTATAGTGGACTGTATTTAAATTTATGTATCAAAAAAACCATGCTGAATTACCCTCTGATACGAGTTGAAAAGTTACACGGACTGTGGTGCGTTGGAGTTATGTTTCTCTGCTAAACTGCTAACAGCCACATTGATGTTTTCTCAAATGCGGTTACCAGTTCTGCTTACCCAGATAATGATTTTGCAGCATCTATCGTCCTTGCCACACTGTTATCTGTGTGTTCCATCCTGTGTGGAGACTGTTACAGCAAGAGTGTAGAGTTGTTTTGAAGGAAAGGTAACCACTAACAGACAGTGGGGATTATGCAAAATCAAATATTCATAGTACAATAAAAATTAATAAATTGGAAATTTATGGAAATGTTGTTCCATGTATACATTTTTGTTTGTATCTACTACGATTACCCTGTTAATTGAAGGAAGGAACTGCTTAACATGCAGTATAACCTTTAAAAAAATTAACCACCAGCACTGTTAGAACCCAAACCTTTTGCATCCAGTTCTGAAGAGAAGCTTTTCAAGTTTCATTGTCTGACCAAAAACATTTTTGAAAGCAAACTCTTTCTCAAGAAGGAAATTCCTTTAAAAACAAGTTTATTGGGGTATTTCGTTGAGTCTCACAAGTGAAGCTCTGGAAGTGCCACAAGAAGCCCCATAGCCCATAGATGGATTTGCCATATTTGTTTGCCCTCTACATTTGTTTCCAAAGAGCCAGCCAGATACAGAACGCCACTGACGCTTTACTACATGCTAAATAAAATTTGAATATAAAGCTCAGCTCTATAAATTGGCTTTTAACTAGTTTACTTTCTGAGCTTTGCTAGTCCTGGGAAATGACAGAAGAGTAATTAGCTTCAACTTTCTTGCTAGTCAGTCTTCTTGTCTTGTGCACCAGTACAAATTTGTGATGCTGAAACTGCTGACTTGGCAGGAGAAGATTTAAATCCAAATGAATTGCTCCATTAGAATGAAACCAAGCTATTAAGTAATTCAGCACTTCCTAGATAGGTGTAAAATTGGTCTACTAGTACACATCTTATGTGCATATTTGCAAGAATCTTCCATTAGACTTTAAATTGTAAACTTAGAGGAGGGATCTCATACACGTCCTTGAACTAGTTGAAGATATTACTTTGGTATTAGTCCAAACAACAAATCTAGCCAATTGTAGTATATTTTTCCTGCAATACATTTAAAGCTCCATGTAATTATAATGCAAAGAAATGTTACCCATTCTTCAAAGCTTGCAGTGTATTTTGTGCTGCATAGTACTCCAGTTCAGAGCTCCAGATTCTGCTTAGGTTCAGAAAATTATGTCAGAAACTACTTTCACTGGAAAACTCTACTATTCTTACCTTCATAGTTTTGGAGGAAAGCTGGAAAAGGTGATTAATGTCATTTAGTGATTTAAAAGTCAAGATGTAAACTGAGAACCCCAAGTTTAATTTAATTTTATTTTTTTTTTAAACAAAATGGCATATCTTCAAGGAGCTTGATTCTATATATCTAAATTTTTTGATTGGGTATTATTGAAGTTGTGGCTCATCATCACCATTGATAATGGTGATGATAATAGTATGGAAGAAGAGAAGTACTTTGAAGTTTTTAAAAAAGAAACACAACAAACAAACCACAAACACCCCCTTCCCAACCAAAAACCCTACAAAATCAAAATCCTAGCATCTAACATATGCATTTTCCTTGTGGCCTATAGCAGAATATTCACCAACTACACAATGTCACCGTTTCTGTGAGTGTGAAAGACAGGAAGGTGAACTATATGTTCTTTGTATTTTGTACTTTGGAAGCAGAGTAAGATTGTAGACAAATTCTTCTATCCATAATCTTTTTCCATCTCAGGAGTATCTCAAGGTGCAGCTATTGTACTGTTTTCTCCTCTTTATGGCTTGCAGACAAAATACTTAAAAGTGTTTTCCAATACTTTAACGTTCCAGGCATTTGCTTTAGGTACTCATGTACTTTACAAAGAAGCACATAGTTCTATCAGCAGAATTTACAAAGTGTATTATCCAGTAACTCCACATACCATGACTGAAGTATAGGCCTCCTCCATCTGCACACTTTTCCTTTCCAAAATCCTCTACGTGCTTTTATTTGATTGTCAGCAAAGTGGAGGATAGAATGTCACTTGACTGACTCAGGGTTGAGCTATGTGTCGAGCAAGAGCCAAACAAAGTTCACTTTTCAGGAGGCCAAAAAGCTGAAAAAGAAAATGCAGCAGCAGCTTTCAAGGACTACCTGCCATTGGAAGCCAATTCCACCCCAAGAAGAATTTAATGCCTCTATTTCTTATCTGTCAGTCAGGTTTTTCTGAAAACTGGCAAAGCACTTCAACATTAACTAAAATTAATAAAATTAATTTAAAAATAAAATTAACTAGGCGACAGCGTGATTGCTGAGAACCATAGACTGATCTAGTTTAGGTTAGGGGCCTCTTGAGGTCTTTAGTCCAACCTCCAGTTCGAAGTAGAACTAGCTTCCAAGTTACATAAGGTTAATCAGTGTCTTGTCCAGTCGAATTCTGAATATTTTCAAGGATGGACATTCCACAACGTGTCTGTACAACATGTTTGTGTGCTCAACCAGGCTCATGGTGATTTTTTCCCCATACATCTAGTTGGAATCTTGCTTGTTAAAACTTGTAACCATTGCCTCTTTCTGTTGTATACTAAAACCTTGTTTCCTTAAGAATCCTGGCTAAAAGTATTTAAACTGACTCCTGGTCAAGAGCTTTAAACACTGTATTTCTGGCCTTTTTACTTTGTGAAACAAGTTGTAAGAGAAATCCTTTGATAACTGTCCCATTTTCTTAAATTATCAGCTGCTCTATAGCATTTTCATCTGCTCTGGTGGTCCCATGGAGTCTGAGAGAAGATTAAGACAATCAGAACTCTTGTAATCTTCCTAGAACACATCTATTTTTTCTTACATTACTTACGAAAGCAATAAATGAAGGGCAATGTGATAAAATGCAAGCTTCAAGAGGCAGTGGCTTCAGCTGCTACTTTACTTGAAACAGACAAGATAAAACATTTTTGACACCATAGTTTGGTACCAAAGCATTTAAGAGACTACCTGATGATCTTACCATGGCAAGCGTTCAGATTATATCACACTTATATCATTTTTTTTCAGGAGTGACTTTTACAAAGTTGAAACAAAGCTTCTAAACAAAACAACTCAGTCTTTAAATCACTGTGTGATCATGGCCTACTAGAAGGCTCTAGAAGTTGTTCTGAGACTGCATAAAACCCACTAAATGAGAAGCTGTGCCTCTTCTAGGTTTGCTCATTAAAAACATGAGCTATTGATTTTTATATCAAATAGCTCTTCTGACCTGAGCTGAAACTTGATTTATACTTTATCTTCTGTTTCTTCCAATCTGCATCTCAGTGTGCTGTAAACTGCAAGAATGGTAAAGTGTTCTGGTTTTAGTTACGCAAGGTTGGCCCTGGAACTTCGTCTTCTCCACTAGGTTGGCACATTAAATTCAGGTTTACTAAAATGGTTACAAATAATTTTAGAGAACTATATATTTTCCTTCCAAATTGGTATACAAATGAATCATTATATAATCAAGTATACAGTAATCACTTAAAATAGTAAGTTTAAGAACAAAGAAACCTGTGGCGGGAAGCTGCGTGTTGCTATTCATACCAGGAAATAGTCTCCTATGAAGAATTCTAAAGCAATCTTACTGCCTTTTCATAAAGCATACTAATATATGCATTTGTTGTTGTTGAACTCAAACTTAGCAAGTTGATATTTAAATAGAGTAACTTAATCGAGAAACCAAAAGGCCGTGTGGACAGCTATATAAAAATCTTTGTGTGAGAAAAATGGAATCAGCCATTTTGTTTTATTTTGAAAGAATTTATTATATTTTATTTCTTTTAAAATTCAGTCTTGAATCTAGATTATTTTATGGCAGGCTTTATACATTTCGTGATGGGTATTTGCATGTATGTCAATCGTACCTCTCATCTTTTGAGGAAAAAATAATGTTACAGCTCTACTAAAGAAGGTAAGAGCCACTAAGATTTAAATTGTTCTCTTGTTTCCCTGATAGGTTATTGTAACATTGATGGATTTATGTAATAGGTTGGAGGATTCAAGTTCCCCACATTACAGAATAAAAAATTTTATATCTTAATATACCAATCCAAGAACCCTGAAGAAAAATAATTCAGAATGTATCGTATTATATAAAGCATTTGTTACTAACAGGCATATACCCTGTGTATCTAGGAAAAGGAAGAAACAGTTACTGTATAAGATTATGATGACGTAGGCAAAAGTTTTAATAGGGACTAGCATGTTGTATTTATATCACTTATCTAGGCAGGGCTTGCAATAAAGCTGTAAAGTATTATTAATATACATTTTTCAGACTTTTAGAAACAGAAAGATTTACTGTTAGCTGTATCTGTCAGCAAAGTAGAACATCTTCAGGTCTGTGTTGTAGGAATACTTTCTGCCACAGAAAATATAAAATAATTAAAGAGATTTCAGCATAAACCTTGAAACTGGTACTTTAGAATAAAGGGCATGGAAGGTTCTTTCTCCATGCAGATACAGAGTGTGACAAGAAGGGCCACTGTTAGGAATTACTTTCAAATAAGAATGACTCTAGATACCTAATATCTTTTTCTGCTTTATGACATTGCTTTTGCCAGTCTCACTGGAGGACAAAAAGAAAGAATGAACTTGTGAGGAATACTATTCTTTTTTGAGCAGAGGAGGAAACGTTGCTTTCTCAAATCTAGTGTTTTATCCAGAAGCAATAGAATAGAATAATGAATTGTGAAAATATTAATTAAGTTCCACATTATTGCTGTACAAATTCTAGTTATAGGCAAATGATGAACTTAACGTACAGATCATCCCTGATGAGTTACATCTGATATCTGAAGGAAAGAACTGTAGGCTAAAGGACTATCAGAAGGCACTCTGAGTCCTTCTGGCAGTGTTACAGCTGTGCTATGAAGTACCTGGTCATTACAGTCCATTAGGTAGCTTCCAAACTGGAATTATTTATTTATTTTATAGGATATCATAAACAACCTTTGATTTTTTTCAAAAGCTCATAACTACCAATGGAAAAAATGCAGCATACATAATTTAGGGTCGCTTTTTCCAACATACCAGGTCTTAATAAGCTGAAAGAAAAGTCGTTTTCAAACTTACCACTAGCATGGACAGAATTCATAGAATCATAGAATGGTTTGAGTTGGAAGGGACCTCAAAGTTCATAGTTCCAACTCCCCTGCCATGGCAGGGACACCTCCCGCTAGACCAGGTTGTTCAAGGCCCCATCCAACCTGGCCTTGAACACCTGCAGGGATGGGGCAGCCACAGCCACCCTGGGCAACCTGTTCCTGTGTCTCACCACCCTCAGAGGGAAGAATTTCCTCCTAATTTCCAGCCTAAATCTAATCTCTCTCCCTTTAAACCCATTACCCCTCATGCTATCACTACAGGCCTTTGTAAAAAGTCCCTCCCAAGCTTTATTGTAGGCCCCCTTCAGATACTGGTAGGCTGCAATACGGTCTCCCTGGAGCCTTCTCTTCTCCAGTGTGCCTCAATTCAGTAGCAGCCTTTTAAAGAGTCAGAGGATCAAAAAATGCTGTTTATGTGAGGCACTGGCTGTCATTCCCAGGGCCTCACTTGGTCTGAATGGACAATGTGTATTGGGACTCCTGGACTATGCCTGGTCTTCTCTGCTTCTGAGTTGGGAGGAGTGGATAAGACCTCCTCTTGGGAGGAGTGTGGATAAGACCCAAGAAACCTGAAAGCTCTTAAGACAGATTTTTGTTCTAAATAGTCCTTTGTGAGACTCTAGATCAAATGCTGTCACTGTTGAGTGTGTTGTTCTTAGATCTTCTCTTTGCTTACACATCTGTAGCCAACGTCTAGACTAGCTGCACTGAACCAGATCCGTTGAGTCAGAATAACATCTCCTGTGGCTTTGACACAGATAATACAAATTAGTTTTTCTTCCTCTCAGATGTGATAGTAATCTTTACCTGTTTTACCAAAGTATTGAAACCGGATTTACTGATACCTGTAAATTTACTCAAGTATGTTGCTTAAACTACAAGAGCATTTAAATTCCTTTTACAAATAATTTACACAAGTAAAATAGTTCTAAAATGCTTAACCGTATCTCTGGATAGTTCCAACACTTTCTTGCTTGGAAAAAATAAAGAGGATACTGGTGGGATAGCTGTTTTTAAAAACTGATCTTTCAGAGGCTATTATAATGATCAGAGAATGGTAACTTCTTTCACTGAAATGGCAATCGTTGGTGAATAACCTTTATGCAACTGGAGATTCTGCTGTGACATTTGTACTTTTGCACCACTAATGGGAATTCTCCTTAGGTACAAATTTCAGGTTCTTAGCAGCCACAGAGACAAGGTCATATAGAGCTATAACAAAGTGGAAGCACGAGTTGAAACAATTTAGGATGGTTTCAGAACTGTAAGGCTAAAATAGACACCTACTGGAAAGCTATTGGCAAGCAGGATAGCAAAAGTACAAACAGACGTGTGTTTTCCCCAGATAAATGGGGAAAAAAAAAAAGCTCATTCTGATCTTGATATTGATAGATACTTTATCCTGTAGTTTATGAAGATGGCAGAAAACTGAGAGCACCTAACAGAACAGCAAGGGTAGGAAAGCAGAGAAAGACCCTGCCTGTCTGCCTTAGCTTACTAAGCTTTCTTCTGTAACTGAGGGACTTAAGCCGAGTTTCAGATCGCAGTATGGGAGCCTTTCTCCACTGCTTACAGCCTATAAGCTGCCAGTCCTTTGTAAGGGGATGTGAGTTAACAGATAGTAAAAGGGAGAAAGGAAACATCAAGTGGGTATTAAACAATAAAAAATAATACTAAGCAAAGGGAGAGAGAAAAGGCGAAAAGAATTGAGAAAGAAAAATGGAACTGGGAAGAACATGGTCAGCTGTGTCAGAATGCGGAGCAAGAAACACAGGGACTAGATGTTAAAATACCACAGGGAGTGAATATTCAAATACTGATCTATCCCTACTGGGGAAAGAAGTATTTTCTATGGGTTTAGAAACTTTGATATTGCACACTGATGTCAGAACTGAGGAGGACATCTTTGGGATGTATACATGACTGTTCTTTTGCTAGCTGTTAACTGTTACCTAATATTACTGAAAAGCAGAGATTAGAGAAGGCAGAGATTTTAATTATTCACTCAAGTAAAGTTGTATTTATAGTAGAATGCTGATATTTAATCTACAAAATCTTAATCCAATAGGTAAAACATTAATTTGACTTAAAGAAATTGACAAAGAAAGCTGTCAGCTGCTGAAAAAAGCTATTTCAATGTATTTATTTGGTGATATCTTTATTACACTTCCAAATTCATGCTGAGAAGTTTTAGTAAATAAGTTAGAATATTGCAGTGAGAGTGCTGAGAGGAGTGTTTCCAAAGGGAGAAAGGATTGCCTATTCTCAAATTATGTTCTCTCAAAACAGAATGTTAAATGAACTTCCCACTTCTCCAAGAAATTTTCCTGTATTTAGATACAAAATGTGGACATTTCAGAACAAAAAAAAGCTTTTATCAGCAAATCAAACCAGGTTGAAGTTGTATGTGTCATGTCACTATAGACTCAGTATTAATGACTGTGTTTTGGCTCAGTTTCTACTGGTTTCTTTTATTTAAAAATTCCTAAATTTAATTTTAAGATCATTTTTACTTGAAGGTGTCCTTAAAACTACCTTGTGACTTCCCATCCAAGCATTCCTGTTTATGCCCTTTGAAACATCACTTCTAAGTGAGTCTGTGTGTTGCCTTCTCCTGGTATGACTGACTGCCACTTCGTAAGCGATGAAGACTGTGTGAGGGGTGTTGTGATGTAACTTCTCAGGTGGGGCTTGTATTCAGCCTGCCTATCTTTGTTTTAATCCAAGATACTTAAATGACCCTAAACATCAGATCATGCTTTTTGTTGCATTATGTGCTGCATTACAGCACAAGCATGCTGAAGATGCAGTGACGGTATAAGATACCAAATGCAGTCCTGCTCTTGCTGGAGTCAGGAGTTTTGCTGTGGATACCATGGATGTGGAGCAACATACTTGGGCACACACAAGATTCTATTTGTGTTTCTGAATACAGACCTCTTGCTTTTTCTGAACACTGACCTCTTACTTCTCATAGCAATTTGCCACTTTGCTGCTTTGGGTAGTGAGCTCCTGGAGGTCAGGAAATGGCAAGGGAAGCCTCACCAAGACATGGAGTTATAAGGTCTAATGCCTAGAAGACACGTTGGTTGTTTTAGCATTGGGACCTACTGATGTTGTCAGTTCAGTGAATATATTTTGCATTTTGGAATTGATGTAGGTGACACAACTGGAAAACTGTGGTAACGGAGAAAGACATACTCTTGGGGTGGCACATGGTAGCCCAGAAATAAGTGCAAGCTAAATGACCTACTGGTGTCACTTCAGACATGTTTTCTGTGCACTTTGACAAGGATTTATCTTGACTCATCTAATAATCCTGAAATACTTATCTTGTTTTGCTTCTCAAGACACTTGAATGGTGTGTGAACACTGGTTTGGAGGTTTTTTTGTTTGGATTTTTTTTTTTTTTTAAACCAGAGGCCACTTTATGACAGCCCTTCTTGGGAAGATCTGCTACATGTGACAGTTCTGCCCTCTGCCCACTGGAAGTTTTTGTGTTGTGCTGGTTGTGGCAGCTCAGCAGCTCTGATACTTTGTGCAATGGTACTGAAGGGAGGGGGTGTGGGCGAAAGATGAAAAATACCACATAACTCTGAAAACTACATTTCCAAGTGCCTTTTGGAGTCTGTGCTGTTACGGAGTAAATGACTTGTAATATTTCTTACTGCTGGATCTTTGCAGTGTTAATCTGTTACTCTTTTTAACAGTGAAAACTAAAAGTTCAGCTGCTCCTGCACTGACACAAGTGACTTCAGTTTATATATTGCAATGGTTGATTCAGTATAGCACATACTTAAATATCTTAAGTACCCATTGTTGAGTACTGCAATTTGTTGTATACAGGTGTACGCCCTCCTTTTGAGACTGTAGGAAGGGCATTCCCTGTGAGAGGGATTCCTTGATTTTTGGGGAAGTACACTAAGGTTACCCCTTTGTGGGCATAATATGTGAAATTCAAGCAATACTGAAGACCAAAGACATTTTCCTGTTACATAATTGGAAGTGGCTGGAAGGGCTGACTTCTCACCCTGACTGCCACAAAGTCTAGTATGGCCCTTGTCTGAAGCCTGCGTGCAAGTGAGAGTCCTAGGGATCGCTAATGCTTAACGTAGTTCTGATGAGCTTTTAACAGCTTTCTAGATAATAGTGCCAGTGATTGCCTTCCATTACTCTAACATACACTCTGTAATCATTTGCATTCATTTTCAGCAGGCTCTTCTGTCCAGTTCAACTCGTTGGAAAGTCTGACACATTTTCTTCAATTCCATGAGATAGTAATGGTGCAAAAAGAGGAGTTTCTACCATGCTCTGTAATGGAAAAGCACTGGAGTTTCTACAAAAGATGTGAAGATTTTGGATTCTAAAGACCTATTGAGTGCTAATATTTTTTTCTTCAGCATCACTTAAAAGTAAACATTTGAGCTTTTAGAAGTAAGTGCTTTGTTATTGTCATTTTGATAAATTGTTTGCCCCGCACTTGGAATGGACTGAAGGATTGTTTGGGTAAATGAGGAACAGGCGAGTAATTTGTAGCAGTGAGGATAACTGTCAATATTGAATTTTGAGTTGTAAGATTAAGAAGTGGGGAAGTAGACAAGGACTGTGACACAGTGGTGCTCATTGTGAATTGTATCCCATGTCGATATGGAATTCGTTTGTATGAAATTCCACTGATTTCAGTGGTTGCCCATGCCTGATGGGGCTGCACAGAGACACAGAGGTACAAACAGCGATAGTCACTCCCCACACCTAAACCTGGAACTGCTCTGCCTGAGCATGTGTGATCGGTAACGGCTGCATGTGTTTGTGTAGTAATATAAACTGTTAGGTTTAGGTGAAAAATCAAGATGGGCAGCTTAGAAAATTACTGGCAGCTTTGCTTTAAGTGGCGAGGATATGTACAAACATTTGAGAAAGGGGTGGGTGCTGGGAGAGGTTACAAGAGCCACTGGGAGTGCTCAGGAAAATTCCATTTGTGTTCCAGCCAAGTCCTTCCGATAGGCAGAAAATGTGCTGACATATGGCAGGAAAGGCAGTTAGCCTGTTGGGGAACACAGATTTTTCCCTCTAGGAAGATGTTGAGTATTCACCCCAGTCTCTGGAGGATCTCTGTTTGTTTTAAGTTTACGAGGCAGTGTCAGTCTGCCTCGGTAGCATATTTGTAGCACATTTGACTGTCATGAGAGTTATCTGTATTCAAATGGCATTCTTGCTCTTTCATTCTCTGTATTATAAGAGATGAAATAATAGCACCTGCTACTCCTGACTCCAGTGAAAGGGATGAGAAATACCTCCTGTCAATACATAACAACCTGAGCTAGCTATTTGGAGTGTGAAGAGCTGTTCTGCAGAGACCTGATTAGTGTCTTAAACAGAAGGTGGTTTGGGGAAGAGAGAGGGGTCTGGTGTGCTGAGAGCTAATACCATGTCCTAGGATGTATGAACAATCATAGCCTGATGGGCTGTAAGGATAAAGAAATGCAGACTGCCTGGAAGTCAAAAAAGTTAAAGACTACTGGGTGACAGGTATTTCGTAAAGGTCGTTTTCCACACGGAAAGAAAAGGGGGCAGTCTCGCAGCTGCAGCAGCAAAGCAAACTTGAATGCATATTGGTTTATATGAAATGTTCGTTCAAATACTTCCACTTTCACTGAAAAGTGAAAGACTTTTGACTGCTAAAATGACTGCTGAGTTACTTACGTGTTTGCTTGACGTTATTTCTGTTACAAGATGTCTAATAAAATTAATGTGTAAAAACTGGATTTGACAATAATACTTTTCAGTCCATTGTATTAGCGTGATTACAAGACCTAAGGCAATCCTAAGGTACAGTGACAAAAAATGTGACTGATTCAAGCTGGGCAAAGAGGTGAAAATACAAAGTGTTGCGTGAAAGCCACTGTCTCTTATTGATGCTGTGTGTAAAAGTAAGCTACCAGGCTTTTCTTCAGTATTTATATTGTATATAAGCATCTTGAGAAAGATGTTAGCTTGACAGCGTATGTTTTAATACGACTCACATACACAAGATTCTGCTCCCCAAATCTTCTTAAAACTGTGAATTTTCCCTACTCTTCCCACTGGAAGACTACTCTTTCGTGAAGAGATGGCAAAAAGTTACAGCATCATGAATAAGGTGTTTTGTTTTCTCAGTTTAAATTTGTGCTAAGTTTACTTTTGCATAAAAATACAAGCTGTTGTGACAGGTCAGATAGAGGCAGCTGCAAGGGGTCCTAACTAGAGCAGAGGAATTAAGCTCCTGCCCAGCAGTGGCAAAAAGCAGCGGCTGATCCTGCCCAGTCCCTCCTGCTCCTTTTGTTATTCGTTTCTTTTATTCAGTAAACCCCTTCCCCCTCCCAGGCTGTGAGTTTGTACTATTTTGTGTGGTGCAGGCTAAAGTAAAAAGGACATAAAATGCAAAGAATACAAAACCACTGGCATTCTGCCTGCTGTTAATATTCAAATGGGGAATAAGAGGAGAAAGAGATGATGCAGCGAACAAAAGCCATGAATTCAGATTCATATTCCCACTGTTTATTTATTGCCAAGATGGAGTTAAAAAAATCAGCAGGAAGATGAATATCAGTGAGGAAGAACACAAGGCAGAAAACAGAATGAAAGGCTGGGAGGCAGACAGCACAACAGAAGGTTCGTGGATTTTAAGGCCAGTGTAGCACAGGCCAGAGGTTATGAAAAGGTGTAAGCAAGGGAGACACGGGGAGAAGAGAAAGGAAAGAAAGATGCAGCTAGAGCTAAATTCACTCTAGGCAGAGGATCAGCACAAAACACTGCACCTCCTTGCCAGGCAAAGCTGAGCTGTAACCAGCAAGAGCAGCTTAGGTAAGAGGGACGTGGGAATGAAGGCCAGCTTTGGAAACGTGATTGAAGAACTGTAAGGTTCCACCACACCTTCAGATGGTGGAAATGCAACTAAGGACAGGGGAGGCTGAATTGATGCTGGAATAATGTTTCCAGCCACAGGAATTTGAGTAAATCATTGAAGCAGTCACAGGTGGCAAGTGTTTTGTCTTTATGACACAAAGAGGTTTTTTTCTGGTTTTCAAACCTTAATGTTAACTGGAGAAAAATGCTGAATGAACAGCCGCACACCTGGGGTTCAGGCCCTTTTTCTGGTCACCAGTCGAGTAGGGTATCACATGGCTGCTCTGGACCTTGAATTATGATGTTTCTGGCCATTTCAAGAAGAGAAGCTTACATACGACACAGGAAAGGAGTAAAAAAATTTCAAAGATGGGACAGGACTCAAAGAACAGCAAAATGTTTCATGTACAGATGTTTTCTGGGTTGGGGTTTTTTAATTGTTCTTTTTCTGGGGGTGGATGTTGTTGTTGCCGAGGCTTTGGCTTCGCCTCTGGCAGGAAGTTTTACCACTCAGCACCATCACAGCAGAGCAACCCGCAGGTGCGTTGCCCAGCAGCTGTCTCCTCCTGAGCTCACTTGCGTTTCTGTGGAAGGAGCTCAGGCGTGCGGTTGCACACGACTGGGCTACCGCGGCTTGAGCAAGTGGCGGCCTTCAGCCGAGCTGTCACAGCTGTGTCCAGCGGCGAGGCCTGCGCGACGGGAGCAGGGGAGGGGGCTGCTCGCCGCTCTGCCGGCCTCCGCCAAGCTCCCGCCGACCCGCGCAGCAGCGCCGCGGAGAGCAGCGC
>VZZY01020535.1:0-20851 GCA_013400335.1 Eurystomus gularis | reverse complement strand
GCCGCGGGAGCTGCGCTGGAGGAGCAACAGTTACAGCAACTTAACCGGCGGCTTGGCAGCGGGAACCGCGTCTGCGGTGGTGCTGGCTGAAGCCTCTGGTGTTTTGTTTTGGTTTTGTCTCAGTAAACTGCTAAAAGCGTACGTGTTAGTCTGTAGCCGTGTTCGATTTGCCAAGTGCGCTGATTCATTTTAGTGTGGCAAGAGGCTCTTTTTCCTTGTGAGGGAACAGAACGTAGTAGAACAGCAAGGATCTGTCAGAAAAAGATGGGGCTTTCCTCGGGGAGACACGGTAGCAGCTTCTTTCTCATTATGGGGTGAACAGACATACTAATACCAGAATAGGGCTTGTGGAAAGAGACCTTGAAGGGAACTCCCCTTGAGATTAACCTGCCCACTGTGTCCCACCTGAGGATCTGCTCCATTGAACATCCTCTGACTTGTTCCAAAAATCCAGTCCATAAAGCAACCTATTTCATTCTGAGTTAGGCAAATTTCCTTAATAGTAACCTTTCAAAATAAGTGAACTTCCTTAATCTTAATATTTTTTTGCATTTGATAGCTAGGGAGAGGAACAGCTGAGGGGCAGATGTGGTAGATAAACTTGCAACTCTGAGTGGGGGTGGTGAACAGGAAAGAGCTGCTTGCCCTCTGTCAGACCAAGAACTACAACAGTGGAGTAACACTGGAAGGCAAAAGGTGGAAATCAAGTGAGAAGAAGTGGGTCTTTACACAGTGCTCAGATCAGTTGCAGAGCATTTTGTCATCCCTCTCCCTAAGCCCTCTGAATGTCAGAAAACTTGCCTGGGTTCAAAAGTAACTGGGTGGAAGAAATCAAAATTTAATGAGAAGCAGAAAGTTGTAACCCCTGGCTTTGGAAACTGCTGAGCTATAAGGGAACAGAAACCGAAATTGAGAAATTGAGAAGTTGAGAAGATGTTTGAGAGTATTTGTTCTCCTGCTCTTTCTCCTCCAAAAGCAGATGCTTTGGGGTACTTGAGACAACATCCTGGGTTGGATGGGCCTGATGGATGTGATGTGCCTTCCATGCATGTAGCTTTTCTGAGATGGTCATAGAAAGGGAAATGAAATGCTACTGTATTTGTGCACCTGTGGCTTTTGGTTTTATATATCTGATAGTGATGGGTGTTGGTCTGATTCTTGTGTATTTTTCTGTACACTGCCCAGCTGCAGAGGCATTTAAAGATCACTTACAACCCTGGCTAACGTTTTTTATGTGTGATTCATATAAATGAGCAATTCTTAAGGACTGCAACTTCTTAAAAAGCTGTAATGGTGATAAGGGGTTCATTCAGATTTGAATCGCTTGTGTTAGCACAACCCTTGTGCTGGGATTATGCTGGGGATGCAGGAAAGGGGACCAGGTGCTGAAACCTGCTTGTATACTGTGTTCTTCAGGTATTATGGATGAAAACCTATATGGTGCATGCTCTTTCCTTGCCTAATATGTGCAAATTATTCTAGTTCATCAACTACCTGTCTGTGATCATCTTAAAAGTGCCTGAGTGGCTGAGACTAGATCACTGAGATTCTTTAGAAGTAGTCCAGGTGAGCTGGGAAGAATTAACCAAAGGTAAAAATAAAAAGCACCATGGGTCAAAGCCATGTGCTACCATTAGGTGTAAAGAAACGGGTGAGTGTTGATGTATAGGATCCAGGGAATCCTGGAAAATGTTGAAACCTTGGTTGAGAACAAACAAGTAAGTCCAGAGGTTGTTGAGCACGTGGCTCTTGTCAGCCTTGCAGCTGTTTACCCTAGCCAGATATGGCTGAGGGCCTCAACCCATGTCTACCATTTACAGCATCATTTCAAGAAGCTTTATGTCCACTAACAGGGCAGAAACAGAGCACTTTCAGACTTCAGTGGGAAATTTCAGGAAAGGGTAATGCAGGGATATTGGAAACGTGTTAGCTGTTGGTCAGCGTTAGGAGTGGAGCACTGGAGAGATGCTGATGTACCTGCTTAGCCAATATGCAACACAGTGACTTCAAGCAGGAAGTGGGTAAGTAATGTGAGTTGTCTTGATGTGTGCTGATGAAGTGAGTTTGGTCTCACTGACAGATGATGCTTAAGAGGACTCTAGCAGGAGCTTACGGCATTTGTGTAGCTGTTACAGAGAGGTGTCAGGAGTCATACGGTGACTTGAGCTTTTGAGGTCTCCCAGGAAATATCGATAAAGGAGCTAAGAGACGCAGTAGATGAGTCACAGAAAGCTCATTTCTGCAACATAAACTGCAAGGCACCTCATACAGCAGGGGAGATAAGTTTTGCGTAGCTCTGTCAAGCCAAGGCGCATCAGGCCTTTTACTGAAAAACTTAAAAAGGAAGGCGGCTTTGCCAGGATTTGCAATGTAACCAAGTGCAACACACAGGTCCCTCTGCTTTGAGTATGAGTCAGACAGCTGAAAAAAGAGGAGTTCTCTGATCACATCACGCACAGACAGATGCATCATTAAGGAGATGACAGGGTACATAGCAGCCCATCGGAGACCCACATATCCTCATGCTTTGTCATATTATCTAACTGCAAAGCAGCTTGTCTGGTGCATCAGGAAGGTAGCTGCTGGCCTGGGCACAATTCCCTGGTGCTAATCAAAGGCCTTTTCCTTTTGGACTGATGTTGCAGAGCACAGTTGGACTGTGTGCATTTTTGTGGTGCATCATTTTTGATGAGGGGGGTCTTTCTGCATGCTTGCTTATCAGGCAAGGACAAGTCGGCACCCTAAATCTTACACAAAAGATGCACAACTGTCCACAGACCTTTTCCAATTTTGCATGTGCTGGAAGCTTTTGTCTCCCATGAAATTCCCATAATCTCTATATTTCTATGTTTTTTATTTTTTTACCAGTTTATAACATTTGATACTATTGCCCACTGTAGCCCCCTCTGCCCCTGTCAGAAGGAAGTGAGGTAATTTGACGCAGCTCTATCATGCTACATTGCAACTTATGCATACATGGAATGCCAGATATTAAATGTGGAATTTGGAAACTGTTATTGTTGTGTGAATTTGCTGTGCTGAGCCCATTGAGCTAAGGTAGGATGGCAGGATCCCATGGATCTGTGACATCCAGACCTCTGTTTGGAGCTAATGAGATTCAGCCTGCTCCTGCCACAGTGGAGAACAGTGCACAAATAATAAGCTCTGTAAGTACAGAGATGTGTGGTTTATAAATCTGTATGAGCTGGAAGGCTGATGATGAAGAGGAGGCTGATGTGTAAAATACTGTGGTCAAAATGTGGATAGAGAGCAGGAAAACGCTACATACGCCTTAAGAGTAGCACTGCTGTGCTTTCCTTGAGGGAAAATGTTGTGGTATTTGTTTAAGGTACATGCAGATAGTACAATGTTTAGTTCCTCAAATTTCTTTGTAACCCTTACACGCACTACATGCAGGTATAATAGCACGAAAATGTATTTCTTGCCATATAGGAGACATTGTATACTGTTCGAGGTACTTAGGGGTGAACTTGCTGTGCAACTCATTGTGTCTAAAGAGTTTCAGAAACTATCACCAGGACTGTGGGGGTCATACCAGTAGCCAAAATTTATGGCCTTAGCTAAGTGGGAGTGCTATTTTATCTGTGCAGGGAGCAAGGCCTCTGAGAGCTGAAGTCTCAGTACTTGAAGTACCATGTGAGGCTTGAACTTGCTGAGGCTTTTGACAGGAGACTTGCAACATTTGGGTGCTTTTCTGCCTCTCCCCAGGTCCTCTTCATCCTGCCATAGAAGGAAATCAGGTTGCTTTGATGTCATCTGTTCTTTTTACAGTTGTTTTTTTTCCCCCCATCTTCTTGGCATTTAGAGATGCTATGTGAGTAAACATAAATATATGCTTATTTTACAGATAATGGCTTTCACAGCTTGTCACACAAAGCCTCCATACTCACTGTTTTTCAGCTAACATTTTACACTTTTCTATTATAATCTGTGCAAGCAATAATATCTTCCCTGATGCTTCTGTACATCTGACTTCATACATGGTTGAAACACTGATAAAAGGTGAAGGCTGCAGGCACCATCAGGATGGAGCAGACACCAAAACTTTGTTTACCCACCAAGCTGCCTGTGCCTGTGTTGATCTTTGGGACAGAGCATGCTAAAGAGCTCCACAAGGGGAAGAAACCACAGAAAAGTCTAGGAGGTAGGTCTGCAGCTCTGCTTGAAATGATCTATCTGATGTGACAAGCTGTGACTGTGGCACTGAAGACTTTGACGTGGGGGGAGACATTCAAAGAGGGTGACTTACAGCAGGGGCTTGCAGATGAGCATCTGCTGACAGCTTGCTGGAGAAGTAAAGGAAATGGAGAAATATTTTGAGCTGTTAATGGGAGCTTTTCTGCAGCACGGTACAGTTTCTCCTGCCTCCGTGTCTGACAGTAAACTTCCACCCTCTTTTATGGTGCTTCTCCTTGCCAATGTATACAACTTCTGGCCCTTTGGGCCTGATTTTTATGTTATGTGGGAGTTAGGGGGTAAATGCTAACCCTCTCTCCACTGTAGTAGTAGCATTGTTTTAAAATCACATATGAGTTGGAACAAAGCTGTTAAACTCTAGATTGCCCCAAATTAGAAGTAAGTAAACTCTATGTACTAAGGTTTCTGTTTCTAAATTTTTTGTTTGGTTTGGTTTAATCTTGACTCCCACCTTTATGGTCTTAAGGCCTTGGCAAACATGGGTACTGTCCTATCTCTTAAAGTCAGAGAGTTTAAATATGTAACATAAAAGCAGTCAGGCTTGAGAATTTCCATGGCCAAATATCTCTGGGATTTCTAAACACTTCATTGCTTTCACAAGGCTGCAAGTCCTCTCACTGGCAGGACACAAGGGATTTTACTGAGAGATTTTTCTTTTCAGGCCTCCACCAGAACAGCTTCCATCAAAAGTCACTGTAAAACAGCTCAGGTTTGTTGGGGATGCAGAGGAGCCAGGTTCACTTCTCTCTTGTGCTGCTGTCTTCTTGCATGGCCGTGCAGAAGTCTTTTGCCTCTTTTTACGGCCAGAGAGAAGAGATGGAAACTTTCATTACCTTGACATATCTGTGGGACAGGGCAGAATTAATGTTAGATATTTTACTGCAATTACGGGATCACTGCTGTAGTGGAGGCAACTAGAAAAGAACATATAGAGAGCTGGGACTGAGTGGCAGACAGACAAGCAAAACAACTTTACTGTCAGCACAGCAGGCTGTTAGAAAACATGGAGCTGTGTGTCCCGTGCAATGAAGAGTCCTCACCTTAGCATTGGTACAAAGTCTTATGTGACAACCATAATTGCCAAATCTGCTGAATCAGTGTTTCCCATGTCTGTAGTGAGAAGCTGTCTCTCCTCTTCCAGAAGCACAAAACATACTGTGGTAAGCTGTAGATGTTTGTTGTTGTTTTTTCTTAGGACACTGTATTAAGTCTTCAGGGTCTTAAAATTGGCATGCTTATTACTTAATTAGGCTTGGGTCTAAAAGTAAAGGCATATTTTTCCATGTTGCAATTACAGGTCCATAAGAGAGCATGTAAGTAATTGTAGTTGCTTAGCTCTTTAGTTGTCCATTGTTTAGAGGAAATCTAAGTATTACATCAGGCAGGTGGAAACAAGGAGGTGGGCTGTGTGGAACAATGCTGGCAATGGGCACCAGTATGTTACAGGGGCATAGGCTGAGGTTCCACTGCAGGGGAAGTGTGTGGAAAACCAAACAAACTCAATACAATCAACTGATCTAGATTTAATACAAAAAAAAAAGCACTCTTACAGAAGTTCCGTGATCCCTATCAATGGATAATTTTGCATGGAAATAACCAGCAGTAAACACTACTACATGAATAAATTAACTTTCTCAGCTAGCAGCGGGGAATAATCAAGTACAGTTAAAAGTTTAATTTGGAAAATTTACCAAAAAAATAAAAACCAAAACCAAACAAACCACTTAGCAAAGTGCATCACTATTTTCCTCCTTCCCCAGCTTCCCTGGAACATTGTCCCCTCTACCTTCCCCAGATACCCATCAAGTGACTTGTGGGAAAACCACAAGGAACTAGCGGCACCTTTCTGCAGAGCTGGTTGCAAACAACTCAAAGAACTTTGCATTGCTGTGTGAGCAGGTGTGTGTGAAGCAAACAGAGATATTCTGTCAGGGAGAACTTTTCCCAAAGTGTTTTGCCTGGAGGAGAGGGAATTGTTCCCATAGTTGCTGCTATTATATGGTAATAGCGTTGGTTGCTGAAATACACTGTGACCTGATTTCCAAGGAAGGGTGTAGACACAGGTTTTGCCTCAGATGCCTTTGAGGGATGGGGGAGTAGCAAGTCAGAGAAAGCACTTGTCTTGCTGCTCTCTTTGATTTTTTTGTTGTTGTTTTTAGTGCTGCCTGCATGAAAGCACTTATCCTCATTGATCACTCTCTCCATTCTCCTCTTTCATCACTTCCCAGCATCTGTTCTGCTGCTTCTGCTCTTCTCAGCACCCATTCCTTTTTGATTTTTTTTTTTTTTTAACCTAAGTGATAAGTAAGGAGCCTTGCTTATGCTGTGCATCGGCAGAAGGGCTTCTGCATGGGAGAAAACAACATGGTGGGGTGGGAGCACTCCTGCTCCCCTGCACCCACCCTCTCTGTTTCCTCTTCTTGCACAGACTTGCGTTTGGACTGGACCTTTTCACTTAACTCTTGCTCTGTGGCAAGCACAAAAGCCAGTTGCCCTACGACAGCATTCATAGTGAGTAGTATGTATTTCAGATCCACGAAGTAGAGGGCACTGCCTACTCACAGCCTGAATTTTCCAAGAATCACTGTGTCTTCCTGCTCCATACTCTTGGTTAACCTCCTGTCAGACTGATGTGACAACAGATAAAGAGATGGGTTCCCTACAGCTGGCTATCTGGCATGACACCAAAAATTGTTTGTGGCATCTGTAGCCAGCGGTGAAGAGTTACAGCCCTCTTTGATGGGTAGTGCTAAAGTAGAAAAGAAGTAGTACAAATTCAATAAGGCTACACATTAAGGGAGGTCATGGCTTGTTTTTCTGTAGTTCAGCATAGCTGGTCATTGAGCTTGGACTTTTGCTTACCTACTGGGCAGGTCCTTCAGGAAGGACTGCCAAAGGGCAGAGCAGAGGGCCCAGTGGACCTTGGCTGGTACATACCTTGCATTCCTCAAGGAAGTTGTGGTGTGTTGGCTATTGGAGGCCCACAGGTTAAAAGCTTCCTCAATTAGCCTTGACTTCATGTCCTGCTGCTGAACCTGTTGCTTTCAGTGCTCACTGGAGCACCTTTCCCTGTCTGTAGGGCCAGCCTGCTCTGAGCAGAGATCCCTCCAGCCTCTCTGGACAAAATTCAGCCTTCAAAGCAGGATTTTAATCTTTCTGCCTCTTGGGAGGCTTCTGGTACAACTTGGCCCCACCAGGCTCTGGGCTTCCTGTGATGGACCTGGGCAGTTCATGACAGGTCCACCCTGCGGGCAGCACCCACAGAGTTTGTGGGCTCTGTAGATCCACCTAGCAGCTTCTTCCTTTAATCACTGAAGTGCTTGTGTTTAGTGGAGCACAAGCCATGTCAAAAAAAGACACAATGAGGAAAGGGAATGAAGTGCTGGGGAGTTGCAAAATTCCTTGTATCTCAAACAAAGTGGTTGATGAGCTGTTAATAAATCAGCACCATCTGAATACAAACTGGGAACACCTCTGCAGTGCATAGGAAGGGCTGGAAGAAGACTACAGTTTTTGATGAGGCCTGTGACACATTTGGCCTTTTTGGACCATTTAAAGCAAACTCTTGATTGGGTACTTTCTATTTACAAATGAACTCTGTCAAAAGTAGCTTGTCTGAACCTTCACTGGTTTTCATAGTTGAGTTTGTTCTGTGGAAGATTTTGCTAGATGGGGAGAAGGAGAAACGAGTAGATGTTAAAAGATAAATACCCACACAGGTCTTTGACTTTTGAGGTAAAGAAAAATTACCTGAAATAATGCAGCTCTTACTTTAAAGGAACAGCTTTTTGGAAACTGCTTTATTCCCAAGGAGGTTGTTTCCAATAGCCATAACAAGTCATTTGTGAAACAGGAACAGAGGCTTCTGGAGGGGCTGGGGTGGCTTCTTCAGTGCCAGGGGGATCCGCTATCTTTTTTGCCACAAGGCAGTCAGTTTTAATATTTTCTGATTTGTACCGCCAATATGGCGATGCAAAAGGTGGTTGACTGTGTGGACTGCAGGTGAGACGTGGACTGCAGGTGAGACTTGCCATGCAGAGCAAGAGGAATGTGAGAGCTGGTAATTTGTTCCTGTTCAGGGTGAAGGGAGCTGCAGACTCTTCCTGTGCAAGAATGATGTTGGCATTGCTGAGTTGCTGTTACTCTGAGGGCATGGCGTTTGGAAACAGCAGAAGTAATAGTGTAAGGAGCAGCAGTAGAGCTCTGGGCTCTGTCAGGAACCAGAGCTCTCCATATGTAAGTCATTAGGGTCTCTGTAGAGTGGAAACACACCTTCAGAGAGGCAGCATGAGCCTAAAGCCTGCCAGTTTCTCTGCACTTGCTAAAGAGAACCTATCTTTTTATTTGGTGTCCTGGATTGCTCAGATCCCTCCTTAGCCCTTTACAGAGGGCCAACATCAAAGAGCGCTGAAGCTACTGTAACCCTGGTGGATATGAGCTGCTGATGGTCAGCCAGAGTGGAAGCTTGGTTCTCCAGGCCGACTCAGGCTTGTGCTGACCAGACCAGCTTCCAGGCTGTCTTTTCTCCATTGCTCCTTAGCACCAGTCTAGGGTGGAGGAGTTGCTGGGGTGTTACTGGCACAGGGTCAGGTGCAATGCCCCTACCCCCAGAACACTTCACACCAGAGGTGTACCAAGGCTGTGCCGAGCTGCAGAGCTGAGCAGAACTTATGGTGCTGGTGCTAAGGCTTGGTTCTTGTCCTGGCTCCTGCTTGTTGGGGCAGTGACTTTCCTAGGGATGCCTCATCCAGCTGTCTCACAGCCCATGCTCTGGGATGAATTGAGGGTCCTTTGCAGTTCCTTCTATCTTTCCGCCAGATGAGGTCTGCTGAGGGACCTCAGATGCTTAATTTGACAAACATTGGAAAAGGTGGGTCTCACATGTGTGGTACAGTGACCGGTAAACAAGATTCTGCTGATTTTCTTCAAGGCCAAATCTAGAAGCACTCTGGGTAGTTTAACCACATTGAGTTCTACACCCTGGCATAAAATATTCCTAGATCTTGTGGGACAGCCTCAAGCAGTTCAGTGGAAATGTCCCTCCTCATGGCAGGGAGGTTGGACTAGATGACCTTTAAAGGTCCTTTCCAACCCAAACCAGACTATGATTCTATGAAATAATGCATGATATGTTTCTATCATTTCTCAGTAGGAGTGGTGCTTTAAACTTGCTTTTACTCTGAAGGAATGGATGTACACGTTGTAAAAAATGTTATTCCCAATAAATTAATTTGCTTGCTTACCACCACACCTCATAATGTACACACTCAGACAGTATCCTGGTTTGAGTTAGAACAGAACAATTCTCTTCAGTGATTTTACTTTTCATCTGAGTCTCTGCTAACTAACTGCACTTCCTGAAGTTAACAGCATGTTTTCACAGACAGTGTCTGCTTCTAGCGGTGATAACACTTGATAATGCTTGATGAGTTACTATCAATGATAGGTGTGCAGACCAGGATCATGGCTAAATCCTGTGTACCATGTTGGGGGTGAAGAAAGTGAAAGGCCACTCCTGCAGGGAGGAGCAGACAGGACAGGCGACCTTAAACTGGCCAGCAAGGTATTCCATCTCATACATGTCATATTCAGTATAGAGCTGAAGGATCAAGTCTTCCTTCTTGAGGTTCAAGGCTTCCTTCTTCCTGTCTGGGTTTCTCCCTAGTGCCTGTTCCACAGCATCCATGGTGATGGTGACATAGTGCCATCAGGGGGTGTTGGGTTTGATACTGGTTTTGCATATATTTGTATATATTCCATTTTATCGTTAACTAAAGCAGTTCTAGTTTTCTTTCTCCCTCCTTTGGGAGGGGAGGGAGGCCAACAGCAATCTATAAGTCTCTCTCCCTTATTCCCTTTCTCTTCCCCTTTTTTGGGGGGAAAAGGGGGATAACAGAGCATCATCAGTCTACTGGACTGACCCCAAACCTTGACAGCCAGTTACTATCTGACTTTTCTGTTCCTCCAACACACAACATTGGCAGCTCCTATTTTTCTTTCAAGGGCCATGGGCTTACAGGGAGGTGGCCATGACTTCTCCCCACTCCTCTTTGTGTATGTGTGGTCTACTTCCCTCCAGGGAAGAGATGCTGGGCTGGTAGGAGGTATCATGTGCTACCCCAGATAGGCAGTTCACCATCTGAACTGTGACAACTTCTTTGTCTGCTTAGCACTGAGAAGATACAACAGTTTAAAAGGTCCTCTTTTGCAGTGATTTGGTGAATACAGTGAAACCAGGTAGGCACACTCAAAGCTAATTCAAATCCAGGTTACACTGGTTGGTGTTTCTGCAGTGTCTTAGGTGTTCGATGTTACGGAACGATAAATAATGCAGATTAAATAATATAGGAGAGTTACCAGTTTCACTTGCAATGACCTTGCTACCTCTGTGATAGTGCACAGTGGCCTTAGGCAGTGTGTTTAGATCAGAATGCAACAAAAATTATGCAGTATTCAGGTGAAACTGCAGAAGAGCTTATTAGGCAGGCAGATCATCACTCCCTCTTATGCTCTGCCTTGGAGGCCAGGATTGCCACTGCTATTTTATACAAATTTCTAAAGAGGAGAACATCTTTTTTGATTATAAGAAATGCAAATGAAAAAAGCAATTGTTTCTCTAATCCAGCTTCACTTTGACCAAACAAAAAAGCAAAACTGCAAGACAAACCAGAATGTGAATGGTTGCCATCTCTGATGTTTTGTTCTCATGCAAAACTGAATTTCTTTTAGAACTTTTCTCAGTTAAATTTAAATTAAAAATCCTGAAGCAGAATCATAGAATGGTTTGATTGGGAGGGACTTTAAAGATATCTAGTTCCAACCCTCTTGCAGGGGTGTTTGGGTGGGGACACCTAGGAGATCAGGTTGCTCAAAGACTCATCCAACCTGACCTTGGATACTTCCAGGCAGTGGGATCCACAGCTTCTCTGAGCAACCTGTTCCAGTGTCTCACAACACCTACAGTGAAAAATATCTTCCTTACATCTAATCTAAATCTATCCTTTCTCAGTTTGAAACCATTACCTCTTGTCCTATCGCTATACTCCCTGCTAAATTTCCTCCCCATCTTTCTTAAAAGCTACCTTGAAGTACTGAAAGGCTGCTATAAGGTCTCCCCAGAGCCTTCTTTTCTGCTGGCTGAACAACCCCAGCTCCCTCATCCTGTCCTCATAGCATAAGTGTTCCAGCCCCCTGATCATAATTGTGTTTTCTTTTGAGTTTGAAAGAAAGATATTGGCTTGAGGCAGCGCACGTGTTTTTCAGGAATGCCAGTGAAATGCAAAAGCACCTGGTTATTCATGTGGCTCACAAAGCAGGATGTTCAGGGTTTTCCAACCAGGTTGCATCTGGTGTTAGCCACCCACTTCTCCTTTGCATAACCCTTCTCAGGGATTGCCTTTTAAATTTAAGTATCTCAGAAGGCACACTGGAGCCTTGCTGCCAATCAGAAGAGCTGTAATTCATGCCTGTGATTTGTGAGTGGGAGACTGCTCCCCAGCCACAGTGGTGCGCTCCCACCTGAAGCCTGCATGCCTGGGGAGAGTATTTCCTCCTCTTCCCAACAACTTCACCTGTTTTCATTTTGTGAATTAATCCTGAGTGGTGTGCATGGCTTTATGAATCAAGAAACCTTCAACACAGCCATCTTTGAGGCTGAGGGCATGAGCTTTGAGAGGCTAAGAGCTGTAGTCAGTGCTTGGGGGATGGCTGCTTTGCCTTCATCCATCTACTTTGAATCCAAGCAGCAGTTGTGGAGAGACACTTTCCAGATTTTTATAGACTTTTTTAAAAAATTGCATTATGGTGCCAGCAACAAAGGAAATGCAGATTCTCCAGTGGAAATCTTCAGATGAATTGCCATGGACTAAACTTTGATGTAACAGATTGGTAATGGGTCTGTTAATCAGATCGATAAAATGCAGGTGTTTGTTCTGGGCCGACATGGAGAGGGAAAAATCTGGGAGGTTTAGCAAAAGCGTAGTGCAGAGGGAGGAGAGGAGGATTTACCTGGAAGCTGGGGTTTGTGAAAGAGCTATATAACTCAATAAGGATCTGGACAGAAGTCCTATGCACAGTGAAGACCTGGGGCTCCTGCCTTCCTGAAGTGCTTGGCCATGCAAACTTGCCCTCATTCCTGTTTGCAGGAGTCGGGGTGACTCCTGGAGGGAAGCGATGGGGAAGGGCAGGCATGGGAGAAAGTCGCTGTTTGGCATGTGTGCTCCCATGCTGAATCCTCTCCTATCACCCTCTCAGCAACCAAGAGCAGAGTTCTGGACCCAGGCTTCATGAGGGTCAGCATGGGAAGGAGAGGAGGAGATGTGGGTGCTGTGTGTGTTGCTCCCTTCCAGCAGAGAGGGGCCTGGTTGGGTACATGTGTAACGTGTCTTTGCTCACAATAGATCTGGAGTAGCCACACCACAAAGGCGTGGTTAGTGAAATCCACAGGGTAAGTGCCTGGTGGTGTGTAGAAATGTTATGAGTCATCAGAATTAGAATTCTTTTAATACCTTTTTTTTCCTCCTCTTGAAAGAATCTTAAACACAGGCTTTAATTTACCTTTAATTAGGCTTTCCTTTCGTTCTGTTTCACTTAGCAAGCATTTAACATTTCAGGAAATTACAGTCTCTCAGTAGAAATTCAACTTTTCTGTGTTGTTATAGTAATCTGTATTGTAAAAGCCCAGAGAAATAGCCACCACTTTGATTTGCTTCTCTGGTCCTTACAGGTGCACTTTACTTTTGCCTCTGTGACAGTGTTTCAGTAGGAGCTTGGGTGGTCTACTCAAGCAGGTTGTCTATGGGTGGTGTTCAAGTACAAACGCTGCTTTTCCTGTTCATGATGTGCCCACTCTGGGGGGTTGCATGCTTTTGGCTACTCTGCAGCTTCACTGGCTGTTAATTTACGTTTGCAGATTGCCGGAATAAGATTCACTCGTTTGCAAGCAGGAGCAACAATTTTTCTCGGGAAAGTTAAACTTTGCGTATCTGACCGATCGCAGCAGGAAGTGACTACTGAGTCAACTGGTCTTTACAGATAGTCCCCTGTGATCAGACCATACCTGACTTCCCCAAACCTTTGCTGTGTTACTCAAAATATATATACAAATGTCTACAGACAAATATGTGTTATTTCTGCTGTTCTTATTTCCATTTTCTCTCTATCTCTCTCTTCCCCAGCTGCTGCAAATCAATAGAACCCAAGGTCTAATTGTAGTTTATGTCCTTACATGCATTTTCTAGCACTCTTGCCTTCAGCTTGGCCTTCCTTCTCAGCACTTTCTTTAGCTGGCCATAGCTCGTTTCATAACTTTCAACACTTAAAGTACACAGGGGAGAAAGCTTATCCTTTGGTTTTATGGGTTTTGTAGGGTTTTATGAGTCTTGTGTGAGCCCCAGGAGAGCTGCAGAATTCTTCTGCAGCCTACTGAAAGATGAAACTTGTGCAATGGATTGACGCGTAGAGGAAGGAATGGAGCTCCAATGCCTGCCTGAAGAGTGCTGTCTATTTTCTGGTCTTTCTGCAAGCCCAGCATCATTGCCATGGGCAGACACAGATATCTGAGCCTAACTGGAGAGCGCCTTTGAAGGCAGGGACTGAAAGTTTCTGTTAGAGAGTGGCATGGCTCAGCCTTTGCCCTGTCCTCCCAGAAGGGTTTAATCAGCTAAGTGTTCAGTGAGCAGAAGAACTTGATCTGTGGCTGAACTTTTTCAGGAGTATATGAAACTCTCCCACCACCTTGTTCTTCCTTTTGTGTCATTGCACAGCTTGTGCAGTTGCAGAAAGCAAATTATTTTAAGCATTTGAAGGTGTAAAGCTGACTAAAGTGACTTCTCGCTGGGAGGAAAATGCAAAAAAAGTCAGTGAAATACACCAGTGAAAAACCTGGCTGGTTTCTGAGTGGTATGCAAATAGTGCCATCACAGATCTAGCAATCCCTCTTCCAGCCCAGCAGTAGATAAAAGCAGGTTCAGAGGACAGAGGGATGGTCACAATAAACATTTTTCTTGGTAAAAACTTTCTGTCAAAAGTCTTGACCACTGGCAATTGCCTGATGCCATGGTTCCAGGGAATTTAGCTTTCTGTCTATGTTTATGTATTCACGAAGGTAACTCTGGAAACTCTCAACAGCCAGCTGATTGCCTAATTCCTTCTTGAATCCTGCTGAGCTTGTGGTCTTTAAGGCACCTTATAACAGGCTATAATTGTGTGTTGTGTAAGAACTCATATTTTGTTACACAACATGAATGTGTTTCCCTTGTATTTGTTGCATGTCTGTTTTCTTTGAACATCCCTTGCTTTACAAAAAAACCCACCCATTTCCTTATCTGAATCATTCAGAACTTTTCATCCCAGCTAGTAAGTGCCCTTGACCAGGTGAGATGCTATGTATGTGTGCATATACACCAACTGTGTGATATGTGCTTGTTGCAAGAAGAGATCAGTCTCCATTCATTTCTCAAGGGTCTTCTCGCATGTAAAAGAGAAAATTCAAACATTTTATGAAACCAGGCAAGATGGTGATGCCAACCTCCCTTCCTAGTATAAAATCCTTGGGCAAAAGATGGAACATTGCTCCTCTGTATAGTATGGTTGCACCTTAGAAAATATTAGTCATGAGCATCTGGTCAGTGCTACCCCAGGTAGGTGTTTCAGGTAGCTCTAGGTGGCTGTTCCCATCTGCCATAGGTCATTCATTCCGTCCTCCTCCAGAGAGTACTGTGTGTACAGTACACTGTTATGCCTGAGTGGGGCTTTGAGAGCTGTATGTGGTAAGAAGTAGTTTTGCACTTGAATCAAAACATGCTGAGATTTGTGGTGGCCCTTCTGTCCCTGGTCTCACAGTGTTACTCAAGAAATCTCAGTCTTTTGCAGAAACTAGCTTCATCCTGGTTAAAGGCAAATGATTTGTGCTTAAATAGCAAAGCAAAGCAAATGCCCTCATACCGATATACCAACCCTGGCTGTGCAGTGAGTCAGAGGTGACAAAAAGAGAGTATTAATTTAATGCAGTAAGGATGGAGCAGGAGAGACAGCAGGATATTTGTAGTGGTGAACTGCACTGCTGGAGCGATACTAGAGTGCTTAAGAGTGGTTGGGGTCACACGTAGCCTGATTCTGCCTGGACCACTGTGCTGATGGTGATATAGTGTGTGTCGTTAACAACGACAACAAAAAAGCAAAACCAGATAAACAAACAATTGCTGGCTGCTGATGCTCTCATCTGACCAGATGCTGGCCAAAATCAGGCAGAGGTCCTCCATAACAAGGGATTTGGTGGAGAACCTGAGATTTCTCACAGGTGCTCCTGAATTTGTTCCTTCACAAAGGATTTGAAACATGTCATCACAGTGTTCTGGATTTCTATGACCTATGAAGCAGCTCTGCCTCAGCTTGCCACATCTGACATTGGTGGAACTACTAAAGATGACTAAGTTAGTCTTGCAGTAAATGTTGCATGCACACCTCAATACTTGATTTCACACGCATATGTGGGATCTGCAGATATCTGAGCCAATTCTAGTGGCCCCACCATTTTATTCACTCTCAAGCATTCTGGAACAGGTTCTTCTCAAAACAAAATATTGGAAGCTGTTTAATTCAGAGCTTAAGAGTTTAAGCTGAGTAGAGCAAAGTGTAATGCTGTATCTGATGTTGACTCTCATCTGATTTTAATTCAGGGATAGCCACAATGCAGCTTACACTCAGCTGCTAAAGTGAAGCTTTATGGAAACAGGATCACTCTATTTAGCTTTTATTGTGGTAATACCTCACTTGTAAAGTTGCTATACAGTAACGTTATTAAATACTCTGCTGAATAAGAAGGGGCCATGTGTGTGCTTTTGCAGTCGCAGCCGAGGTTGTGTCACATGGCAGAGAACAGGACAGATGCGCCATTGCTCAGTACTACCCCTCCTGCCTTGAAAAGGTTACATTTGTATACACGTTACAGTGGAGGAAAGTGCTATGTCTTCATCCATGCCTTTCTTAAGGGCAGGTTAGCAGTATTTTCCAGAAAAAACCTGGACACGGGGAGGACTTTTGGCTTGTCACACCTTGTTGGAAGTGGACAGGAAGGAAATTCACTTCCCTTTGGACATGTTTGGGAGCTATCCCCAGTGTTAGAAACAATGAGAATCCTCTGACTGAATTCTAAAGCTTTCAGTTTAATACTTTATTTTTTGTATAATATCAGTATCTACCATTAAGCACACATTTTTTGCAGACTCACAAGAGATCCCCGTGCTGCTCCCAGTGAATGCCTTGGAGCTACTCAGGAAAAGAAATAATCCTTCCTTACTCAGAGGACAGTCATGTTTCTTCAGTGCAGGGGTTGCTGTACTTCAGTTTGTGACTCAGAAATTTTAAAAAGGTTTGGAAAGTAAGCAGTGCGAATCTTGTTCCAACATTCTTATTTAACTGGAAATATATGAAATTCAAGTTGATTTATTGCCTTCATTCAGCTAATTCAGATGAATGAAATATTTGCCTATTATTGTGGTATTAACATGATTATTACGAAGAAACTATCGATTTTCTGTGCTCTGTCTTGCTAAGGTGGTATTTATGCTGTAGACAAACTAGTGTGCACATCTTTGTTAGAAGCTGGAATTGCCTCTGATGCTTTGTTCTGAATTTAAAATACCATTATATCTCTGTTTTCTTGCAGAATGAAGAGGCATAAATGTCCCTACAAATGTCCTTCACGAAGGAAGATCCTGATCCTGTGTGTTACAGGGTGGCTGATTGCACTGCTGAAGCTCCTCCATGTCGAAAGACACTTTTTTCCCTCTAATGGCATTTATTTGGTTGAGCACTTCTTGAGCACTTCTTCTTATGTTAGAAACAAGTATTCCTACCTTAGAAATGAGTTTCAGTATGAAATTAATTGTTCATCTATATATGAACAAGATCCCCATGAAATTGGCAAGAGTTTAGAGATAAGAAGAAAAGAGATAATTGATTTAGCTGATGAAGACATCACGGCAATGACGAGTGCTTGCAATGTGTATCTTTCACTTAGGAAATACCACCTAAAACCCGTTTCTCCAGAGGAGGAGAGTTTCCCAGTTGCCTATTCTTTGGTTGTTCACAAAGATGCGGTAATGGTAGAAAGGCTCATACATTCTCTTTACAGTCATCAAAATATTTACTGTATCCATTATGACCAAAAATCAGCAAAAAGTTTCAAATCTGCTATGAACAATCTAGCCAAATGCTTCCCCAATGTTTTCATTGCATCAAAATTGGAGACAGTGGACTATGCACATATTTCACGGCTGCAAGCAGACTTCAATTGTTTGTCTGATTTGATGGACTCTTCAGTTCCCTGGAAGTACGTTATTAATTTGTGTGGCCAGGATTTCCCCTTGAGGTCAAATTTTGAGTTGGTTGCTGAACTGAAGAAACTCAGGGGAGGGAACATGCTGGAAACTATAAAGCCAAGCAGTAGCAAAAGAGAACGATTTACTTATCACTATGAACTTACCAAAGTGCCTTATGAATACATGCAGATGCCTGTGAAAACCAACATTTCCAAGAACCCACCACCCCATAATATTGAGGTATTTGTAGGCAGTGCCTATTTTGTTTTAAGCCGAGCATTTATTCAATATACTCTTGAAAGCTCTCTTGCAAAAGATTTTTTCGAGTGGTCAAGGGATACATACTCTCCAGATGAACATTTCTGGGCCACTCTTGTACGTGTTCCTGGAGTCCCCGGCGAAGTTCCAAGGTCAGCCCAGGACATAACAGACCTACAAAGCAAAACTCGTCTGGTGAAATGGAATTATCTTGAAGACCATTTGTATCCTCCCTGCACTGGTACACATCTTCGCAGTGTCTGCATCTACGGGGCTGCAGAATTAAGATGGCTTCTTAATTATGGGCACTGGTTTGCCAACAAGTTTGATTCCAAAGTAGACCCTGTCCTGGTAAAATGCTTGGCAGAAAAACTGGCAGAACAACAGAAAGAGTGGGTATATTTGTCCTCTGATAAATACTTTCTGCACATAAATTCTATGAATGCCTCACTGTAGCAGCACTGCCTCCCTGCCATCCATACTTTGTACTATTACAGCATGGCGCCTGCAATTCCTCTGCCTTGACCTGCTGTGGGATGTTAGCAAGGGAAACGTCCATTCTGCATAAACTTCAGGGTCCTGGAGAGACAGGTGCCTGGCCATTTTTTAATGAAAAGACTCTCCAATTAACTATTCTATAACTTGCCACAACAATCCTGCAATTGTTATTCAGGGTGATTCTGTGACAGTGGGGTTTGCTTTTGGAGGCTCTGGCACTGTCTGGCCTGACTGGAGTATTTCAGAAATGTGTTTTACATCAAGTGTGTTTGCATCTTTCCTAAGAAACTCCAATGTGTCTGTCTGTCTGTCCCCTTTTTCTTCACTTTTATTAAAGACATGAAACAAAGACCTCTGTATCTGCTACCTCAGGAAAACTGGAAGTGCTCAGCTCTTGGACAAAACCAAGAAATCAGCATTACACCAAATGAGCCGTGTGGCCTCACCTGAAGTCCTAAACTTCCCTTATGTGGGAGCTAACAAAGATCTTTGCAATGTGAATATGGCTGGATGACAAAAGAGAAAGAAGATCCTTAGATACTGCATTGTCTGTAGCATTGTTCTCATCTCCCAGCTCATCTGTGCACTGCTTTTTCTTCTGTAAAGCATATGCTCAGGCCCCATGCCATATCTAAGAAATCAGTGGTGGCTGATAGAAACAGAACTATGTGCTGTTATTCTTCAAAGACAGTATACGAGTGTGCCCTAAGGGCATTCTCTGCCACCCCTTAGAGTGGATACCCATGCCAAAAGAGGCCAATCTTCATTTCTGTCTCTGTTGGTAGAAAAATTCTGTGAAATCGCAGCCCTCTTGAGACAGTCTGTCTACACACAGTGGCTACCAAGCGCTGTTTTAATTAGTCTTCAGAAATGTGATGCTATGTTGAAATGTAAAACATGCAGTTCGGTGATAATCATAAGAATAACTATACTGCAGAAGTCAAGACTCTGTGTAGAACTGTCTTTATGTGCAAGTCTTGTGGCCTTGTGCCACCACAATCCCAGGCTGACAGATGCCTGAGCAAACCCTGGTTTAGCTGTTGAGCAACTGTTCTCCAACAGCCTCTGCTTCCCATGGCCCTCCCAGGCCTCCTGGTAGCGAAGCAACCTGGATGGCTTCTCGCAGCTGGGCTCCCCATGCTACAGCGTGAGGGAAGTGTTTGTTCATGCAGAGGTCTCTGCAGAAACTCTTGCAACTCAGAAATGCCTCTTGGCATTTTGAGGGTTTCTCTGGAACATTGCTCTGACACGTTTGGTGGTTCCAGTGGTCCCTGGGGTCTAGCTTGCTCCATGCCACTCTCCTCTTTCTGCCTACCTGGCTTTTATTAAGAAGCCTCTTCCCACGAGTGACTTTGGGATATCTTGCATTATCGATCCACAAATTGCTGCAATAATGACTGTGTCTCATACCCATGAGAGATCTTTGTTCTTTGAGTTGAACGAACCGAGTAATTTTTTTGGTCTCATTTTTTTTAATATGAATTTAGTCATGGCCAAGTCATATGTGGCTTAAGTCTGGGTTTGAGAGCCAGGAGTCATGGCTCCTTTTCCCAATTTGTGACACTGATTTCCTATGAGACGTCAGACAAGCCATCTGGGTTTTCAGTTTCAGCTGTCCCAGCTGTAAAATGGGAACAACAATGTTCTGTTATCTTTCTAAGCACTTCAAAACCTATGGGTGTTGTAGGTTGGTTGCACAGTACTATTTGCTTATCAAACTATTTATGGAATCTGTGGATGCACAGGTCAAGTATTTCTTTCATGTACTGTATCTGAAATAAATGGGGATTATTTTTAAAGTGTGTGTTGCTTACTTCAGTGACTTGCCATGTCTGTGTAGTGCTGTCCTCACTTGATGTGATTTATAGACACTTTGTAGAAAATGAAATATTAGCAGTATTTACAGATTCAGGCATCAGTACCTGTATATAAAGTAGAGTTCCCATATGGAAAAAGGTTAATAAAAGAGGATGTTGGGATCCCAGAAGGCCAAGCCGCAGCCTCTGTACACATAAATTAATGTTTAATGATATAGTTTTTTAATTTAGTTAAACTAGCTTTTATATACACACATCCCCATTTCTGATTAGAGTGGTTTACTCTACCATCAATTTATATAAAAAATCCACCAGCACAATAAACTTCACAGAGTAAATAATTTTAATGAACATGCAACTTTTTGCTACTTTAACTGAATTTTTAAACTGTAATTTAACTAGTTTGAAATAAGGCAGCTCGTATTTCCTAGGTAGTGAAAGAACGGATGCAGAGAGGGAATGGCGTAAGGCAGCATCACTCATCACAGCAGCACATTTGCTAGCTGAGGAAGTACAAGTTGTACAGGCATAGTTGCAACTTTGTGAAGTGCTGATATTCTAATGAATTATAGATATTTCTGGTTTTGAAGGTAATTTTAAAGCTTATTCAAGCTTTTGAAGAGGTAATTCACAAAAATCCTAGGACCATTCAGGCTGGAAGGTCATCTTGCTCAGCATTCCACTCATGACTGGATTGACACTAAATTTACAGGTCTCAAGTTGGTGGCCCATGAGACA
>VZZY01020525.1:9685-35063 GCA_013400335.1 Eurystomus gularis | reverse complement strand
GGTTGGATGGGGGTCTGAGCAACATTATCTAGTTGAAGATATCCCTGCTTATTGCATAAAGGGTTGGACTAGATGACCTTTAAAGATCCCTTCCAACCCAAAAATATTGTATGACACTATGATTCTACTTTGACAGGGGACCTGTTTTACAGGCATTTGTATGTTGGGTATGGATCTCTTTTCAAAACTGTCTTCTCAGAAAACCTTTAATCAGACTCTCCTATATTTCCTCTATAGCTCATTATAGAAGTTAAATGGCCCAAGGGCAACCTTTGTGGTGGTCAACAGAACAACAATATTTTTGACAAATGAATTCAGGAGAATTTACAAAGTTCTGGGTTCTGACACTTTCCACTGAACATAAACAAAATTGTAGCTCTTTCCTAAGTTTTCAGAACAATGTACCTAAATATCGTTCTCCTCCTTTCAGACATCTGCCTCTAGATTCCCAACTTGCAAGACATACCAAACTTACACACTTACTGATGTTGCTGTTTATTGCTCCACAGTCTGCAAACAGGAAGCACCTGGGAGATTAAATCTTGGAGTGGGTTGTTTAAAAGGGCAAGAAATCTGAGAACCTGACAACTTAGAAAGCATAAGGAGACTGTTGACATACTGAGACCATATGAAGCATCAGAATTATGAATCAAGCTAGTGATTGGCAGGTTTTCTGCTTGAAAAGAGATTGTGATGAAAATTACTGGAAAGTAGTGATTCAGAAAAGGTGAAAGTTCTGCCTCCACTGGTGAAGAGGGAAGGCCTGACTACATCCTGGATATATCCTAGAGTGCATCTTCTGCACTTTCATAAATCAAACTTTTAGTGTTTTTATTCTTTCTTATTGTTAATGGGGATGAAGAAGTATGGAAGCTGCTTTTTCATCTCCAGATAATTATCTCCTGCTAATTATTGACGTGTAGAGGCTTGTGGTTAGAACACGGACACTCTTCTTTTGCAGTTGGGAAAAAGTACATTTTAGAGTAGCTTTCAAAAGCATCCATACAATTGTTAGGATTTCTTTTTCAAGATTGGAATATTTGGTTTTGTGCTTGAGGTTTAAGTGAATGGGCTTTTTAGTTTTGTTTCAGCTTGCTTTCTGTTAAAGAAAGATTTTTCACCAGCTGACCCTGCATTAATCTAAGCAATGAAAGACTTTAATCAGATGCTGCAATGTGCCCATTTCCTGCAGGCTTCTAACATGAATTGGAACCTGCTGGAAACAGAAACTGACTTTCTCGGTAAGTCTTGTTCAAAGTAAGCAGGAGATTTCAGGAGTGGCACCTTTTATTCGCCAGTGGGAGGTGAACCCCTACTTCACTGGAGCGAGAAAAAAAACAACGGAGAAACACTGAGAGTGAAATCAAAGATTAAGGAAATAAAGCCTGAAAGTGCAAAGGGAGTGGGGAGGGGTATTAATGCAGGTCTTATGGAGCCTGCTCTGCAGAATCATGCCTTTTACTTCAGACAGTCCTGCCAGCTTGCAGAGCTTGTCAATGTACTGTGTCTGCAGTGAAAGGTGCTCCAACATTCTCTTGCTTCCACCTTGACAGACAAAATAGGCTGTTTGCCATAATACATAATATTAGTCTTGTTTCCACCACAGAGCAACTAATAGTTGCTCAGACTTACCTGCTCCCAAGTAAATGATAAATTCATCACCTAAGTCAACAAAAGAAACCAAACTCATCTCTAGAAGTTAAAGAGTCAGAATCTTGAATAATCTATGTTCCAGTCAGTGTTATTTCATTTAACTTTCTCTGCCCACCCCCTATAAAATCAGTGAACATTTTTCTTTGCAATGTATTCGGAGAAAAAACATCTGTACTTTGCAGGATATCCTGTTCTAGTGGAGTTATAAGATCTTTTTTTCTTTGGAAGGAGGAAAACAATATAAGGTTTCCTAACAATAGCCCTACCCCAGTGCATTTCACTGGTCCTCCAAAAGGGAAGAGAAGATTTCTATTTCCAGTTGCCCACTTGAAGCAATATTTGTTCAATAACAACTGCCCCCCAAAACAAAACTATATACAAAAGGAACCCAACAACCCCCCCCCAGGTTTTACAGCTTGGAGAACAGGACACATAAAATGCATATTGCAGAGCCTAGCCAGTGTGAGGCAGAAACAGCAGAACCAAGAGTAAGAGATGCAAAAAAATACTTGTGTCTGTACATTTAGTGGAAGGGAAATAGCAATAACAATATTCTAATTGTAAGATACTCCTAATTTGTAAGTGTTAGCACTGAAGCTGGTCAGACTACCCTAGAAAAAGACCCTCCTTGCATGTCCTGCTTACTCAGCTCAGAGCAGCAGCTGTTCCAATAAGCAATTTGATGTTTAGCACCTGAGAATTTGCTCTCTCCTTCAGCCAGGATTGCAAGCTCAACAAAATGTATAAAAGCATGAAGTTTCATAAGTCTTTCTCCCTAATGCAATAGCCATAGAAAATCTGGGTTATGGTGCACTCATTAGCTTTCTAGTAAAATTAGGTTTTATATTTTGAAGCTTTCTTTTTTTTTTCTTTTTCTCAACCCAATGAAAACCTCTTCTGTGTGTTCAAAAGGAAGCATTTAAGGGTATGAAAGAAAGAAGGTACTGATTCTTACCTCCAGATAGCTTGCTAAAGATATATATTCCTTTGCTTGTAGCCTACAACTGGGAAGTTACTATTATTGATGGTTAAAAATTATTAAATAGGAAATCCATCTTCATTATATTTTTCTGGTTTATTTTAAAAACCTAAAGTATTTATTTCTCACATTCTGAGAGCTTTAAATTCACATAAATTATACCTACTCTCAAGTGGACTTCTCTCCAAGCTGCTGGGTTTAGACTTCCAGTATTTTTACCTCCAGCAGCTTTCATATGAATCTCACTATATTTATCTCAAATTCCTGGAGTCATGGGACTTATTGTTATTGCTTTCTCATTATTGCATCAGAAAGGTTGGCTGAAGCATACCCGAAGGTTTCGGGAACAAGAAACAAAAAATGAAAAATAATCCTAAACTTACTTTTGGTAAGATCAAAACCATAAAACTTCAAAGCCACTTAGGAAAAGACATGCTTCTGATCTGAAGAAATATTTATATATTTTGTCTATATTGTATTCATTCTCCCCAAAGAGTGGCATTGCTTCCTTAGGTCTAACACACTGTCCACCAATTGCATCTTTTCCTGGTTTTGGCTCTAGGTCAGTTCTTGGCTGCTTCTATCCAGACTCCTCAGTAAGTGTGATAGCTCAGCATAGCTCTTGGGAGCTGGGGTTCATGGCAGCTGGGGTACACGAAGGATGTAGCCTGAGAAATAAGAAAGGTTTTGTGAAAGCATGTGGTATCAGAGAAGTTCCATCAAAGAGCTCCTGAATGTGTGGTTAGATCCTTCTTTTCAAGCAGATGACCTCATAAGTCTGAGCACAAAAGACAGGTCTGTGTTTGTTGCCAAGCATTAAACGTCTGTGGGATGGGCAGGGTCTGAAGGAGGAAAAGGAAAATAGGAAGGGGAAGGACTGTGTTGGAGTGATGTCTCACTGGGTGCAGCAGTTTTCTCAAATGCTGCATTGCTTTTTATCTTAACTGTTTAGCAGTCACCAGAAGTACAAAGTTACACCATGAACAAATTCGGATGGGGATGAGAGCATAAAAAAAGCAGTAAGTTATCATCAGTTTCTTTTATGATTTACTGCTAAAAAGGAATATTCCAGGAGCTGCACAAGCAAGAAGACATCGTTGTCAGCTCTGTAGCTGTTCCTCTCAGAAAAATCCTTGTATTGGAATAAAAAAATGGGTTTGGAACTTGCTAACTGATTTACCAGGATTACTAAGAGTTTCTGGGCCTGTTTTCTGTGACCCTCTCAGGCATTGAGGAGAAAGAATTTAAAACTGAAGATGAGGTTGTCAGTGATTACTGGGTGGGTGCAAGTGGAGAATGGAAACCAAGTGACATTGTGTTGCTACCAGTGTGGGTGGAGCTAAACAGAGATTAGGGACCTACCTATGCAGGATCTCCTTTTCTCTGAAAAGAGACTAGAAACTCTTTATTATCCTATTCCCATCAGGCACAGCATGATATGAAAATAATTTTACAAGATTATGGACTTTTCTTGTATGTGAGGAAAGGGTTGGACTAGATGACCTTTCAAAGACTTCCTGGTTGCTTTTAAACAGAAATAAATACATATAAAGCTTTTTCTCCCTCATTCCTATTGGAAGATATCACAGATCCATAATTCACTTGAAATTATTTTATCTTCTGTTCCCTCTGTAGATTTCAGTGAGAGTTTGCTTTTTTAATTGCTTTGGTCACAGCACACACTTTCTGTTTTGCTTCAACTAGCAAAGGGCTGATGTCTGAAAGGAAGAGACATTCTGAAGGAGAATTTGGAAGTCAATATTTCCTGTGTTTAGCATTCTTATAGAACAATAACCAGTAACAACATGTATTAGCACACTGCTTATATGTGTAGTGTTATGTGAGTATTGGTGACCGTAGTATTAGAATAGAATTTGACACACCCTGTCCTATCTAATTCTGGACATTTCACTTCTTTTGTGACGCATTCTTTTCTTCCGCTTTTGTCTTGCCTATTCAGACTATAACTTACTTGGAGTAAAGGAATTATCTTTTATTATGATGATTGCAGAATGATGAAACTATCAGAAATCTATTTCTCCAGAGGGTTTTCTAGACAGTGCTGTCATATATGAAGTCATCTAGCATTCAGGTACAGTCTGCTTTTACTTCTTCAGTGCCTTTGAAGACAAAAGCATTTTGTATCTACATGCGGGTAATAGTCTTGAAAATTTTTAGGATCTTGTTATTAATTCCATGGACATGTGTATGCTATCTGTATGTTCCGTGTTTTGTGATGGTGCTACAATATTAAAAATAGACTGTCGTAGAGAGGGTTATCAGTTGAGTCAGGCAATACAAACAAAGCAAGCATTTACCAAGCTTGGTAAATTCATTATTCAGAGGGAGATTTTAGTTAAATTAGTTGAAATGACAACCTGCTTGGAATGAAATGAGATTCAATGGTAATTTAAGATTAATCAAATGAGTATGACATGCCTTCCACTGATAATGAGGTTTATGCAGACATGCAATGATTTCTCTGTTCCAGTGATCCCATGTACACATAACCACCTGAAACATCTAAAATTTAGTATTAAAATTAGCACTAGCTTCACTAGTTGTAGTAATGAGGTTACTTTTGTCTGAAACTCAACAACTACTCAAAATTCCAGGGAAGAGTTACTCTTTAGCTTAGCAATCTCCTTTCATTTTCTGTCTCTTCTAATTGTGAACGTGAAGAATGTGCACACGGTGCCACCTGATACAGGTTAAATGTCAGCACTGTGGCAGCTAGCTTCCTTTAAGAGACCTCTACTAATGATAGCTATTGATCCAGTGGTCAGTCTAGCTCAAAGGCAAGATCAGCTTCAATGCTTTTCCCTTCACCTGCCCTCTCACTTATAGTAAAGATGGCCTCAGACATTGCTTTCATGCTTGGGGATGAAACCTACTTATTGGTGAATCTCCCTGTGCATTCATTTATCAGATTTTATTGCTACATTATTGTTAGGGGTTCATAGCTAGAACTTTCAAAGGAAGAAATCTTTAATATGACATTAAAATATCCACAATCATTGTTCGTAACCCTTCAGATGCAAAAGATCGCACCTATCGGTACAATGTTGTATAGAGCTAAGGTGCTTACGTGCTCAATATAGGGTAACTTTTATTAGCTAAAAGAAGTTTTAGAGTGTTATTACAAAATAATGACTGAGCAGTTATGCTGTATAACCTCTCAGTATTTCTGTTGATTACCATATTACTAGAATATTTTTAAAAACTAACTTTAAAAATCATTTTCTAGAGGGAACTTACAAATAACTCCAATTGACATTTGGCTTTTAAGGAATTCAGAGTCATACTAAGTAAACCAACAAGCCTGGGTTCCTCACTTCGTGGAGAACATGAGAACTGAAGTAAAAGTGATGCATAGTATCTGTGGAATGCCTTGCCTCAAATCATCATATCTGTATGTTGTGTGTGTATATTTATGTATGTGTGTATTATGCATATATGAATAAATGTGTAGTTAATGGGTTTAAATAGTGACTGGACAAATTAACAGCAAAAACCACTTAAATCCACCATCAATTCAGGTACTCCTGTCTCTTAGTAGCAAATACATGAAGAGTCCTGGGAAAGTAATACTACATAGAATCGTAGAATGATAGAATGTTTTGGGTTGGAAGGGACCTTTAGAATTCATCTAGTCCAATGGGACATCTTCAACTAGATCAAGTTGCTCAGAACCCATCCAGCCTGACCTCGAATGTTTCCAGGGATGAGGCATCTACCACCTTTCTGGGCAACCTGTGCCAGTGTTTCACCACACTCATTGTAAAAAATTTCTTCCTTATATCTAGTCTGAATCTACCCTCCTTTAGTTTAAAACCATTACCCCTTGTCCTGCTGCAACAGGCCTTGCAAAAACATTGTCCCCATCTTTCTTGCAGGCCCCCTTTAAGTACTGAAAGGTCATAACAAGGTTTCCTTAGAGCCTTTTCTTCTCCAGGCTAAACAACCCTGTCTCTCTTAGCCTGTCTTCATAGTACAGGCATTCCAGCCCTCTGATCACTTTTGTGGCCCTCCTCTGGTGCCACTCCAACAGGTCCATGTCTTACCTGTGCTGAGGACTCCACAGGTGGACACAGTTACCGTAGGTGGGGTCTCACAAGAGCAGAGTAAAGGGGCAGAATCACTTGATCTCCTGGTCACAGTTCTTTTGAGGGTGGAATTGAAGGGAAAAAACAGTGTAGTTTCAAAGAACGCCTAATCTTTTCTTACGAATGGAGAAACAGAAAATTTTACAACATACTGAAATTTCAAGACATTTGCTTGTTTGGACTAGGGAAGAAAATTTGAGAAGATATAACATCTTTATTTTTTTTCCCTTCTAAAACTGAAAGAGGAAAAATGAAATTTGAATCTAAGTCTACCTTTGTTTTTTCCACCACTAAAATAATCTTCATCATGGAGAGAAGTCTGTATGTGGTGCAATGGATACAGAATCTTTTACTTATATAGTTAACTTGAATAAGTAGTTAAAAAACTAGTCACGGCCGAATTATTTTCATCTTGAATGCCTGTTACGTGGTTTGAAATTCAAAAGATTCCAACTATATTTTTGCTGCTAAATCCTACTGAGTAACAAATGCTGTATACAAAATCGTTGTGCTAAATAATTTGTTGCAAAAAGATAAGAATATCCATCAAACAATAATAAAATGTAACCTGTTAATTTCAAAAGTTTCCCACACAGAGCTGCCTGGAATGTAGTGTAACATCTGTAAATGTTTCTGATGCCTGGGACCCTGTTCTTCTTGGCACAGACAAGGACTTTGTCCTAAAAGAGCCCTTTTTTATTTAAAATGTGACACAGAGAGATAAACCAAAGGTAAGAGAAGGGAGATGACTGGTAATTTTGAACCATTAATATGTTAGGCATGTCAAAATGCCCCATGGACCCACACAGTGCCTTAACCAAGGATTAATTTATACCGAACCATAAACCAAAGATAAAACAAAATTGCTATGAAATGCTAATAAAAGATTTTCCTCCAAGGCTACTCTATCTAGCAAATCTTAAAAGAAGAAAATGTTCTATGGTTGAAGACCAATTAAAGGGCTAAAATGGAATGGAAGGAAGAAAATCATAAAAATCCAAAATAATGCAGAAAACAGAACCATCAATGCTAAGGATGCTAATAACCTTACTGCTAAGTCGTCAGCTGGCAGACCCCTTGTACTTCACAAATTTTGCCTTTTTATGAAGACAAGGCCATTGAAATAAATGGGGTTGAGTTAAGGTGAGGGTGGGGTTAATAATCTGATCAAGAAGAAGAGATAAACCTCAGTTTAAGTAAGATTCAAATTAATTAATGTAGATATTGACATTAAATTTTTTTTTGTTAAAACCAGAAAAGGGTCCTTTTGGACATAGTAGAGTAGACACTGGCTGGAAATAATGGCCTAGCATTTAACCAGATTGGAAAAAAATCTCCAAGTAATTGATCTGGAGGGGTAAAGCTTCATTTATTAAGGAAGTGTCCCCAATAAAAACCCCTCAGCACTCAGTCAGCAACTCAGCTGTTGGCTGTAAAATGCAAGGAACAGATTCAGTGAACGGTTGTTGTGATTGCCAATATGTTTAAAACAGAGAAAGGAAAGGCACTGTAAAAAAAGCCCAGAGTACCAGAGTTCGTACTTTGCTTTTGTCTAAAGATATATAAAAGGTAAAGAGGCAGAAGTAACAGTAAAGTTGATTTGTCTGTAGTATTTAGTAATGCTGGGTGCATTTGTCAATAGGAGCTAAAAACTCTCCAAACAGAAAAAAATTATATAAATAGTAATTCCTTACGAAATTCCAGTGCACAGATACATCTTTAGTTTTTATCTTAAAGTCAAAGCTACTGTTGCTTACATGGTGTTATGAGCCACACATTCCCAACTGTAACTTGAGCATCTGTTTACATTCATGGGGTCAATAGCGTCTCTGCCAGTTTGCCTTAGTAGACCAAAAGAGAAATGCTAATAGATGGTCTTAGCAAAGGTTAACACTACAAAATGCCTTGGTATACACAAAAATGTGTTTGTGCTTGTCCCTATTACACTTACATGAAGTGTTGTACTAAAATAATAATTTTAAAGCTACAGTTTTCTGCAGCAAAGTAAACTGTGTTTGAAAACCACTAAAACTGACCCAAGACTTGACTCAGTACACTGTGGTCTCAAAGGGAGTATGTGTTGCCTGGTGAGCTGAAGCCAAAGCATTCATTCTTTAACTGTTGACCTTCTGAAATGCAGCATGATTATTCTGCAAAAGGTTAATTACTTTCAAAGAATGAAGTGGGGTTTATTTTTTTTCTAACAGTTCTAAAAATGAGAATCTTAATAAAGAAGGCTGCCATGAGACCAGTCTCTCTGAATGGATGTGGGCATTCTGGCCCTGAAGCATCAGAGAGCTACACCTGGGGGCTGGATGGGACTGTATTTTCATGGCAGAATAGAGATTGGAAAGTTCTGAAAGGCAAATGAGGAGAAGGAAGACCACCAGCATCACATTCTGTGCCAGGAAATTATTCACTTCCCTGAAGTAATCTGCTTCCTTATCTTTGTCCCATACATTAGGGTACTTGATTTTCCAGGAACATCTCTGGGGCTGAAAGAATTTCTTTGTGGCCTTTTTTTGGAGGGATAGCTGACTATGTTCACTCTTCTTCATGGAAACCAATAGGAAACTATTGCTCTACTAAGTTCAGCTGCTAAATATAATGACTTCTTAATTCACTTCATAAAAAGTAGTCATTACTGCTGACATCAGGAGATGAGTGATCTCTGGATCCTTTTGGTTCCTGTGCACACCATTAAAGAATAAAGTATTGGGCCCATCAGCCTCTTCAAATTTCTTTCTCCTTCACTGTTTAAATCAGACCTCAGGTGGTTTCACTGACCTCCCTAAAATAGATTGAGCAGAGGAAAACAGGTTCTGCTGCTGCCAGCCTGTGGAAAATCAATAAGCCTCCTTGGCGATGCAGGAAAAAGAAAAAAAGAAAAAAAAAAAAGCAAACAAACAAAAACCACCCTGTGACTTACTTTGAGTTTCACAGACTTTGCCCAGCTGGGCAGCCATATGGTAGAATTTGTAGTACCACATTTGGGAAAGGCCCAAGCATTGTGGCTGCTACTGAAGGAAAAAATTCCTTGTTGGGGGCATCCTCCACAGCTGCATATTGAGGGCAGCAGTATTAAAGATCTTCTTTAAACACAAATGTAGTTTGCTTGCCAACCATATATATCTTACACATTTCAAAAATACTAGATTGAAAAGAAGGATCTAGTGTACCTAACTAACTCAGGATGCATTTGTTATGAAACCTATTTATGGTAAAACCTAGATTATAGAAAACTTAGATTACATAAAACCTTTATTTAAAAAGTCAAATGAAATAGTTCAATAAATGAAATAGTTCAATAAATGAAATAAATTCTACTAGTTAACAAAAAAAATTACCTGAACTGTAAAACTTGCAATGTTTTGTTCTTAGCTAAATTGTTTTTTACTTTATAGAGATTCAGAATTATAGAATCTTTCTCTTTTCTTCTTATTTCCTTTCCCTTTTTTCCTTTTTTCCTTTTTTTCCTTTCTTTTCCTTTTCCTTTTCCTTTTCCTTTTCCTTTTCCTTTTCCTTTTCCTTTTTTCTTTTCTGTATATTAATGCATCACACACCTGATACAGAATAACATGTACAGTCTAGGGACAAAACATCTTTGCTGCGGAATGAACTTCCAGAGGAGATTAGGTGAATTGAAACTGACCATCTTTAAGAAAGATTTTTAAACCTCTCCATCTGATAAAGACTTTCCATCGAAACTAGAATGTCACTCACAACACCAAGCACTCACACTTCTTAAATAATCATAATTTTCTAAAATCTCAACAAGAGCAGAGCTTTTCCACAGCCTCAACAGACAGAAGGGCCAGAAATTCCACCTGGTTTACCAGAGACTTCATTAGTGCTGATCTGTTGTATGTAGAAACATCCACATTCTCCAATGGCTGGTGACAGCACAAACACTCAAATCAGAGGAAGAGGGTTTTTAATGCATTAAGAAGTTTTATTTTCTTAATTGGCTTGCCTTTCAGTATAAATGCTGTAGGTTTTCACAAGTACTGATCGCTTACACCATAAGGGCGGCTGAAGCCTTGTGCTGGATGAAATAATTTTGAAATGTCTGACTCTGATACATATAAAAAAGACAAGAATGTGATGACTTTTTTATAGAATTATTTTAAGCAGAATTACATTTTCTTAAATATTTTATACCAGGAAAGTGAAACTGAATATGAAAAACACTTGGCTTAGAGCCAAGTCCTTTCTCCAGGGTCATGGCTTTATAGCTAAACTTAATGTAGAATGATTTCATGAATGCTGGGAAAAAGAATCCTTCAACTTGCTGAACAGCAGCAAAATTATTCTTTACGTGTATCCTCAGGCCTCTGCTGCAGCTCTATAGAAGGTAACATGCACTGGAGCTGCTCTAACCTCCTGTTGTCCTCTCTTCCCCACCACACCTCAGCACTAAATTTGATGCAAAGAAAGTTCAAAGGAGGATAACCAGGCAATTTTGCAGATACTCAAGGGCAGATACTTAAGGGCACTGCTGCAAGTGTGGGCAGTAGTGTGGAAAAAGTGCAAAGGCGTTTATTGAAAAAGATGTCAAATGGGCAGGAGAAGGCTGATCTAATGGATCAAGTCCAATTGTCCTCTCTGCTGTGAACAGAAGAATTTGGAAGTGATGATGGCTGGTATGCATCAGATGGTGTATCAGATAAAGATAGAAAAAAAATTACATAATGATCTAATAACACATTTAAAAGTTTTTAACTGAATTGTGTTTAGGAAGAGAAAGTCCTATCTAGTTCCATTGAACTACTACTCTACTACCAGTCCCAAGGCAGGGTAACAGGTAACTTCATATTCATTTAACAAATAAGCAAATAAGGAGAGAAAAAAAACCAAACAAATAAACAAACAAACAAAAAACCAAACCAAAACAAAAGAAACAAAACCAAAATATCTCAAGGCAGCCCCTCCAAAGAGCTGTGAGATTAGCTGGACTGTGTGTATGTATGTGCATTTATATATGAGAATATGAATTTGTGTGCATGTGCTTCAAATGTTTAGAGGCATTGGCTTGTTTTGGTGTGCCTTTTGATTTTGAATATCCCTGCCTTGCTTGAAAGTGTTTGTCTGTCAGGGCTATCAGCTGTTTTGGTCTGCCTGATGTTGTGAGGCTTCCAAAATTATAATTAACTCTGTACCTCTCCCAACCTTCAGATCATTGCAATAGAATTGATGTCTGCCTGTCCTCAATCCTGGTGCCCATTCTGAGAGGACTGAAACTTCTTTTATTATGGATGAATGGTTTAGTTCCCATATCAGTTCCATCTCAAGATCCAGAAGTTCTTATATACCCCTCTCCAGTATATTAATCTTTCTGTTTTAACATTGCCTTTTGCAGTTTCATCACTGCTTTTCTTTCATGCCCTGGGTTTTTTCAATTCCATGAAAAGCCTTAAAGAAGTGGTTAGGATGCCCAACTTCTCCATAAAGCCTAGTGTTAGAGAGGGCAGGAGAAAATACCTTTTTTCTCCACAAGAACCAGATAAAGGCGGGAAGAGAAACTTAAAATGCCAAGCTGTTTCTGCTGTCTCAACAGTCTCCCCTCCAATCAGAAAAATGTCAGCCTGCGGGAGCTTGGTTTGGAGAGGGGAACTACACTAACCTTGTGCATGAAGCCTGCTTCTCTGCCTGACTTGTCATAAATTCCCTTCCACCCCTCCAGCTAGCATGGACCTTTTTGCTAGGTTTGGAGCTTTTGTTCTCATTGCTAAATTAGCTTGTCTCTACCTTAGCTTGTATAGGAATTGTGGAGGTTTGGAGCCTTTATATGGTACAAGATCTGCTTGCTCAGTGTGGGCTCTGTGTTACCGCCCAGTAAAATTTCCCAGTTTTACAGGAAACGGTAGAACTTACAAAAAGGAAATGCATCTCAGAGAAGCTTAAGATGTGTCAGTGAGGCATTTTGTTACGATGACACTTTTAGGTGTGCTAACTAGAGCAACCAAACCCACATGTTAGAGAGAATAGCCAAAAAATGGCGGTCACTCTTGATCACTGCATTTTTCCTGCATGTAACTGTTGTTACCACTAAAAGAACAGAATCATTTCCTTTTCTGATAAATAAAGCAGAAATAAGCAAAAGGGAAATCATTAGGTGGACCAACATGTAATGTTAGACTTGTATGCACAGTGTACTTCAGAGGTATACTGCAGGGGTACAACGCGGTGTATTTAAGCAGCAAGCATTGTCACAAGACTGCCCACAATAAAGAGCTTCAAGGATTCAAGAGATGCAGCAATGCGAAATTGGATGAATAGCTCGGTGGTTACACATATGGAATAAAAAGTGATTGTAAGTGGACCTATTTCAATTTAGGTAAAGTATTAAATGGGGCCCCTGGGGATCAATACTTGAATTTGTACTGTTTCTAATCTATAAAAATGCCCTGGGTGAAAAACCTAACTGCCAACGTATACAATTTTCTGGTGAAATAAACATGGGAGAAGGTGGAGTACAGAACAGTCAATGAGCAAATGTAACTTTGAACTAGGTCAGCATATAGCAAACAGAATCTGTTAAAGAATATATAGCCAAGCAGATGGGATCTCAGAACTGGGTAAATCTGACAGGAATAGAACTGTACTTGGTTAAGAAAAATTTAGAACGGAACACAAATGAATTGTGGTAGAAGGCAAGAAGGATCTGGTCATGTAGGTAGGCTGAGATGCTGGAGACTCTGACTCTGAAAAGTATAGTGGTAGAAAGAAATATTTCATCTCCAGTAAAGGAAAGCAGAAAAACTTGCAAACTCCAGTCACTTTTGGAAAAAGTAATTCCAAATTAATTTAAACATGAAACCTGATCCAGCTTACTCTGCACCCTGGAGAGAGCTAGGGAAGTTTGAGATGAGTGCTGGCAAAATCTACTGCCGACCAATTTAGAAAACCTCCAGTGATCTATCCCGAAAACCTGAGCCAGAATCAGCCATATTCCACAATGCCTTCCAGCAAACCCTAGCAAGGGGACTTGGAAGAAACAAAAGGAAGTGTCAGAATTTTTATCTCGACATTTAAAAGTATGACATAAAACAATTTTCCCTGGGGATTATTTACCTTAGCCTAATTTGCTTATGTGCTTTGCTAAATTAATGCTTTTCCTATTTTTTATTTTTGTTACATGTGATTTATATTTCTGTCATTTAGCTTTGTCTTAGTTGTAGCTCTGCCAAAAATTGCCTAGAGTTTCCAGTCATACTCTTCTGTTGTTTTTCCCCTGTTAATCTGAATAAATCTAAGTATCTTTTATATTATCAGACTTCAGTGGTTTTGGATATACCTGGGTATTGAGTGGAATTCACATATGAGTATGAAAAAATGGTTGTTTTGATGTTGTTATGCATGGATATGAGTTTTTTTTCATATGTTACTAATTATGACAACTTCTCACATCATACATGAAAAATATTTGAAATACATTCTATTCCTTCCCTTCTACCAGTATTTCTTGTTCAACAGGTGATAAAAATGCTCCTATTTTACATACCTGCTCTTTGCTATGTAATTTATCTGTAAATAAAGAATGATCTTGAGCTCTCTATCTCTTCTATTTCTTCTATTTTTAAAGCAATGCACAGTGTGCGTACTCACTCTATTATCTGGTTCTCTCTTGTATGCCCATAATGTGTCTTGGGCTCTTCTTTTGGCTTCTGTCATAAGGTAAGAGCAATATTTCTACAGGCGATAGAATTAGTTATATTTTGTATTATGGGGTGAACTTTGTCCCCAGAAGATTGATTCAGACTCTGTAATCATTTTGGCCTATCTGCTTGATGAGACTGAATGTAGGATGAGTTTTAACACAATAAAAATAACTACTTTTTCACTGGTTGTTAATTGCAGTTTCTTTCTGCCCCATGTGCTTAGTGCTTTGTTCCCTCCCCAGAGGGAACAGTCATTCCTGTAAGTTGCATTTTCCACCCATTTACGTTCTGTTACCTGTTCCTAACTACTCCCTGGTGCGTGGGCTGTGCTGGTGTACAAGGAAGGAATGTCCTGCTTCATTAAAATTGGGTTATAGACTATTCACCTGTATTGGAGCACTGAGCTGGCAGAGGTGATGTGTTTTGTCAACAGCTCGTGTTGCTGGAGCTTGCAAACTACTGTGAAGTGATAAAATCCATTTCATTTCTTTCATTTCATTTCTTACCTCTTTCTGTTGTTGCATCTTACATTAATTGCTGTAATGGTACTAACTTTGAAACTCCCCCCTAACCTTTTTTGTGACATCTTTCTTCTGTCTATCCTTAGAAGTGACTCTGGTGCCAGAGAACGGCTTACCTTTCATAATCCCATAATGTTCATTATGTGTTGGACAACTATGGTTGTGTTGTAAATTCTAATTGCACAGTTCAGGGTTAATTCTGTGTTTTCCAGTGAACACTCAATTTCTCTTCTAGATCTCAATTACAATCTTATCTCATATCTGGTCCTAGTTAGACTTGCAAAATTGGCTTAGATTGATCACAACCCCCTCTGTAATTTCACATTCTTCTGTGCCCTGATTAAAAGCACATACTTCATGTGTTTCATTTTTACAAGGAATGCAGTGCTCCTCAAATTTCTGGTACGGTTTCATAGTTAGATTTCTATGTCTAAGATAGCTGAAAACTATTAAACATTTGTGCGCTGAACCAGTTGGTGCTTGTGAAAAATCAGACCACCTCCTGTGTATCTTTTTTTTCTCCTATTCTTTGCAAGTACATCTGAAGTGCTGTGTGAAATTCCTTACGTTTTTCTTTTCTGTAGGTATTTCTAGCTCTTGTTGTGCTTCTAGTTACCTCATTCTTCCACTGCGTGCATAATTTAAAAACCAAAAATATCATTATTGCATCAGTTGCTAGCCTGGAATCAGAGTCAGGTTTCTGGGCATAGTGCAAGGTATCACAGCAGTTTGAGTAAGAAGTTGCCACATTCAGAGAAGCCTTTGTCCTTATCCCTGATACAGGGCTGTCCAGTCCCGCAGCAGTCTTGCTGTATTACCAGCATACAGCCACCTGGTCAGCCAGACCTGCTTGCCAGTCTGACTGAAATGTAACAAAGAAGTTCACGTTTTCCTGTGGGATGAGTGAGATTGTTCATGTGAAAAGGCAGAAGGAAAAGGTGGCAATGGGTATCTGGGGAGGAGCAAGGGGACACAACGGCACCTTTTTGCACTGGTTTGATCAGTTTAGACTCACCTTGAAATTACACCCACAGGCTCGCATTTTCTAGCGGTTCAGTTACAGCTGCTTCTGCGTTACACAGTGTGGGATTGTAGGTACAACATACTTCCTCACTGAGTGCCGTTTGTCTGTCTGTGCCTCCTGTTGCAGCATCACCTCTTCAATGAATAATTCTAGACTGTTACAAGCATAAGCATGGTTAACATTGGCAAAATCCTGAGAAGCTTTATTAGACATCCACATTCAGAGCAGGGCAAATTATTATTACCTGTATTCCCTTTTAGGTTGGAGACATCTGAGAGGGCATATTTAGAAGTAAAAGACTCATAGAAAAAACAAAAACTTCCCCTTTCTTGTCCCTGGTCCTTACAGCACAGCTAAAGATACATGGAAGTGATGTTTTCCAGAAAGAGTAAAGAAACATAAAGTAGAAAACAACCTCTTCAGTTCCTACTGAAACATAGCTGAATTTAGCTGTGAAATGTACAGGTTAAAGAGTTCCATTGCTTCTGAATACACTTCTAAATTTAAAAAAACAACTTTTTAATATTCACTTCATGTAATTAAATGCAAGCCATAGAAAAAAAACCCAAGAGCAAACCCGGTGTGTTTAGATGGGCATTTGAACCGAAGCAAGGAAAAGCAAAACAAATAATGAAAAATGGTTTTGTTTTGAACCACTTTTAAAATCTACTATGAAATATACTCCTTTCATGGTTCTGAATCCTTCTCTCCTTAGTCTTAGATAGCAGATATTTCAACTTGGTTGGTACTTAGAGCGTGATGGGAGGAGCTGTGATCTGCAGTCACAGTTGCAGCTGGGAAAAGCAACATTTCTCATGAGACTCTTTTGAACACAGCACCCCATCTGCTTCATAATGTTGCATCCTGTTTCTAGGGCCACATGTGAGACACAGCTGGTTGGAGGTCTAAGTGGTATTGTCTGGCATAGAGGGTTCCTGGAGCTGGAGAGAGAAGCCTCTGTGTTGCACTGTGAATGCAGAGGTTGCCAGCATCACAGAAGGGGACAATGAGACAGGGTCTGGAGAAGAAATCTTCCTGCACAGAAACTTAACAGGCCACATTCAAGGGAGGTTTCTAACCAGTAAATCAGTGGGATTCTAGAACAGGCTTCCAGTAGGACTGGTGGGACAAGAAACCTAATATGTTTCAACATTAAGTTTTATAAATTTATGAAAGTGATTACATACTGTTATTATACAGAAGCAGGGAATAGGAGCCAGTGACTGAAGAAGTTACTGCTGGATTCAAGTTCTAAAGCAAATAAGAAAGACATTTTCTCAACTGAAAAATACTATGGGGAGAAGAAAAGAAACTCAACTTCAGAAACCTTCAGCGCATCTGAATAGGCTTCCTCATAGAAAACTTAACTGAAGTTTAACTCTGGAACATAAAAATGTTTATTCTGTATTGATGATCTCAGTACTTCTGGATATACACCAATAACTGCTACAGAATGCTCATATCCTGTCATATTGAATCTGTCACACCTGCCTAGGACCTGGAAACATAATCTACAAACTGCTGGATTACCAGGCCAGTTTTATATTACCAGCAACCTGTGCTGCTGTAAAGTAAGAGATACATCAGTCTGGCCATTGCAAATTTGAAGGGAGTGTAAACTAAACTAAACTAAATCAAACTAAGCTAAACTAAACTAAACTGTATATAGAAGAAACTCCATGGTGAATAGGCAATTTTCATGTTTAATTAAAAAGCTTCTGATTTATGTGAGGCTGCTACAGAATTTTTTGTTCACTGCACTAGAATTACATAAAAAATCAGGCAATTCAGATAGAATAGGTATTTTATTGGTGCGGGTTTTAGGCCTTGACTATTGAATCTGGCTTCTCTCTTGTGAACAGACAATTTCTTCTATTGGTTTTTGCCTTGTGGTGAGAACATCTACAAGCAAACCTTAAGTATTTACAAAAAGGAGTGAGAGGGTACAAGGGAAACTTCCCTTGGAACATGTTTAAGTCAGAATTTAATTAGAAATAGGCCAAATGCTCATCCTTAATTAAATGTATAGTAAAAATATTCTGAAATATGCATATTAAAACTTAAAGTTATTTTAAACCAACTTTAAACATTATTTCAATTTGTCCAAATACAGTTTAAGCTTTCTTTTAAAAAATACTGCTTTACCATAAGCCTCTTTCAGAACAATCCTTTGTAATAAATGCAGAAAGCTTCTAAAAATGCTCTGATAGCAAGACTGTGAAGTGCAAGTTTACATGCAGTGCTGAAGATATTCATTAAAATTGTAATTAGACTCACGATTAAATTCAGCCGCAGTAGAAACTTTGTGTGTAAGTGTTGCTACAGGAAGAAACCTCCAGTCTGAAAATTAGTTCAGCAGTCTGAGCTATTTTAATTATGCAGAGTTGATTATCATTGGAGAAAGAAACCTTTATTACCACACCAGAATGCTGATTCCTTCCACCCCCCCAGCACACTGCCTGTTTTTCTGGGCTACAGTGTGGTATGTTTTGATAGCCTGACAGTGTTCTGTGTAAATAATAGGAAAGTTAAACTGAGTAAGTTCAGGGTCCTACTATTAATATTTTATTAAATGACCATATCAATGGTCATTTAATCTAGCACTTACCTTGCTTATCATGTTACAGCAGTAGCTTCTAGTTGCATACAGAGACTTGGACTTGTAGTGAGATTTTTTTTAATGTGCAGAATTTTGCAAAGCTGCATTCCAAGGCAACATCTTGTTTCCATTTTTGCAAGCCCAAAGCTAGTGACAGAGATGCTGATGGATGGCTCTAACTGTCTAAAATGTCACAAATATACCTAAATTTGGCAAATCTGATTATAGCAGAAGGAAATGTCCCTCCCCCTATTCATGTCTAATTTGATTATCGACAGAGTCCCCTATCTTAGGAGCAGATTTTATATATCAGTAGAGAAGGGCTTGATTCTCCAAAAAGGAACTTGACTTTATTTCAAGTGAAAAAACAGAGGGTACAGCACATACTCTCCTTGCCAACCTCTTCATGCACATGTCCTAGTATGGTGTGGAGGTGATGAGTAGCTGTGAAAAGGTTTTTGGGCAGGGTAATGCGGCTGCAGCACTCTGCCTTCCTCCCTGGGAGAGGACTTGGACTGCAGTGGCCAGAGAGGCAAGGTAGCTGTTGCTCTGGCCTGGGAGGGTTCTTCTGTCCATCCTCTAATTTTCATCCATTGTCCTGGAATTTTATTTCCAAACATCACACACGGATTGTTCATTACTTTTTTTTTTTTTAAGGAATGTGAGTTTTAACAGTACCTTTGGGATTCTTTTATTTCTGGTTTGTTTATTTTTCTCTTCATGTCTGCTGCTTTTCAGAAGCATTTACCTTCCCCAAAAGTGCCAGCTTTCTCTGAGCTGGTCCTTCTTTGTATGTGTATCTGTGATTCTGTGAATCCTGGAGATGTCTGAATATTGAAATATAAACCATGTAAGGTATGAACTATTCCTTTCATTTGTCATAAAGAAATGGATATGTCAAAATAAATTGATGGATTTAGCCAGATTTACAAACTTACAGCCCAACTACCTATTTAGGTGCTCTGATGTGATAAATTACATTTCCCCCCTATTCTTTATGTATTAGTGCTTAGAAATTATTTGAAAATAAAACCTTTAAGGTGGAATTGGGTTAATACATCCAGGTAGGCTAATTCATGTGGAATGGTGTGACTAGATGAAAGGAAGACTAGGCTACTCATTAGAAAGGTGTGGCAAGCTTGTTCTGTGGGTAATGCAAACCTGCATCTCCTCATCCACTCATCCACTTGCTGTTGTTACTGTTTCCAAAAATAGAGAAAATCCTCCACTAAGACTTCAGACCAAACAGATCTCATATTGTTGTCACCTCTCACCTAGGTATCATTTTTTTTTTTTTAAAGAATGAACTGCTTTTCATGTTTACCCTAAAATATATGGCTATTCAGATGCAAAATATTTGGGATTAATCCCTGATTTCTGTAGGTGTTGCTACACAGCTATTTTTTGCAATTATAATTATTTTCAATGGTGCACTGTAATAGGTGTGGTCCACAGATCTCTGATGGTCCTGGCTTGTTATTAATGGTGTTCTTATAACAGGTACCCAAGACTGCAAGTGTAGTTTGTCTTCTCTGTCACTTGGAAGTCTGTGTGTATGTCCACTTGTGCTCCACAGGAAAGCAGAGGTTACGTGTCCTCGTGTTAATTTGGTCAAGCGTAAGCATCCAGCATAGGCAAATGTAGTTCTTAATCTTTGCTCACAGGTGTTTTCAGGTTTTATTGTACCTGCTAGAATAGTTCCCAGTTAAGTAAGACAGACATGAGACTGTCCAGTGGTTATTCCAATAAAATCCTCTGATGTCCCTTTACTGGGAGGGGATTTTAAAGGATGGGGGAAGGCTGGAGGAGAAAGACAGAAGGCAGTATTAGTGCACATCTCATTCTGGGTCTTGAAGTGCTTTCTGAAAGGTATTCAGGCTCTTGATCTCACTGGAAATTGTTTCTACAGACATCTTAGTAGTTCTCTTTTTTTGTGTTTTGGTTGTTTTTTTTTTTTACCTGCATAAGTTTTAATTTCATACAGTGCGGAGTACATGGAACAGGTGGGATTTTTAATTGATTTAGAGAACATATTTTTTTTCATGTCATTTTCTATCTTGCTGTCTGTATTAGAGAAGTCAGGGTAATCATATATTTGTTCTGCTTCTGCTGGTTGCCAGTTGTTGCTGTTACATCTTTTTTTTACAATGGAGGCTTTTATTCATAGGTAATCTCCTCTATGCGTTTTTTCAAATACATAAGTTTTTTCCTCTATTCTGGCAAATAAACAATCCTCTGTGTTTATAATGTGTCTATACCCTTCTCCATTGAAATACTCAATGCAGCAAAAAAAAAAAAGAGTTTTAAGAAATATTAGTATAACGTGATAAATATGAACCGTATCAGGTTTGACAGTAACACAAGTGAAGACATTCTTTAATCTGTTGGATTGACATGAAAGTAATTTAAAGAGCCATTTTTTTACTGATTAAAAGCCTAAAGCAGTAAAAACTTGTTTTAAGTAATAGACTTTAAAAAGTCTTTTTTCCCCCCACCACTTCTCTGCTGCTTTCTGTATTTTGAAAGTTGAAGTTGCTATTGAGTGTTGGTTTGATGCAAAATATTGCATTTATAATAAAAGAAACACTTGCTGGCTACCCCTATACACATTATTTAAGGTATCCATAAAGAAAGGATATATTCAGATTATTATCTGAAGTAGATTCAAGCACTGAATGTTTTACTCTTCTAGTGATTTATACTTTGAACACCTTTTGGAGGCAATTGAAATTTAGTTAAGAGGTGTAAAATGCTATTGTGAATTTTTAAAAATTACTTAATTTAAACATGTTGAATGTATAAGTAAATAAGATTATCAAAATATGTATCACATTAAAAATACAATTATTTAACAGAATGAGTATTTTCTGTAACAAAGGAACTGATGTAATACCTTCTGGGGACTGACTTTGCCAGAACTGAGAAACTGTGTATCTCATTCACTAATGACTAGTTCTAGGCATAAGCTTGGAAGGGGAAAATAAGTTTATATTTTTCCAGGTTACAGGTTATTCTGTTTTTCATTACCTAATCACTGAGTTTGCTAGTTAAACAAGTAGAAGTGAAGAGAATATCCCCTCTCCCTGGTCTTCAGAGGCTACTGCAATAAATTTTGATTGGAAAAAAACCTGTAGTATTAAGGTTTTAATGAGGCACTTTAACCTTGCCGTTGGGCCTTTCACAAAGATTGTCATAACATGAAATTTAATTTTAAATAGGTTTATTTTTAAAATGAAAGCATTATTTATTTTTAAAACATGATTTTCATGAAAACTGCTTAAACTTAGCTTAATTACTCCTATTAGATATTAATTTGGTTTCATTTTTTTAAGCTGTCCTTATATAGACGAGGGCAGTACTGGTATTTACTGGAGTTATTATAGAAGTATCATGTGAGAAACATTCCTACCCACCACTTAACTCCAATAGGGAAAAAAGAACCCAAATCATTGCCATGGACATCCTTTGTTTTCTAACGTTATATGTGGATTGTCCTTCTTTCTCGCAAGACGCTGAGGGACATGCACTTGTACTGAAAAAAGCAGGAGATTTAAAATGGACACACAGAGTCTTCATCCTCTAAACCTTGTTCTGTGGACTGGGGAGAGTTTTCTGTCCCCATCTGTGTCAGGAGGACATGGGACACTTCACAAACTGTGTCCCTGGCTTTCAGCTTATACATATAGTGGAATAAGTACATATAACTTTTACAAATATAAATGGTGTGGCTTTCGCTCAAAGATTCTTCAAGTTTGGGACAATGATGATTAAGTGAAATTGTGGCTTGAACCATCTGTTGGCAGCAGTTCTGAATTGGTGTGTTGGGCGAAAATGCCCTGCAGCGAGGAAACGGTGGTGGGTGATAGGGTTAAGTGGTAATAGGCCAAAAGTCACTTCCTCATCAAATTTGTGAAGTACGATTTCTGGGCACAGTTCTGAAGTTAGTGAGAGAACTTTTGCTTAAATGGCTATGTTTAAAAAAGGACGTTTTAGAAATTCATTTTTCAGGTTGAGCATCTTTTTGTTGCTGAACAGAATAATCTTGAGTAGGTGTTATGGAAGGATAAAATAAGGCATCTAGGATTAAGGCCTCACAGCTGTTTGACAGTATATATTAAAAGTTCCCTTTGCCTTTTTAATTTTTGATTTTCCTTTCAAGTCTCTCTTGGTATCTCAGTGGAATTGGGAGAAAAATTATTAACACAAAACTACAGCTTGCAGTTGCAAGGGAACTGTATTTGCGCGCTAGGCAGGTAGGCTAAAAATGGCTTAAGGGAGTAGCAAATATTTTTGGTATGTGTTTTAAGTGCTTGAGAGTGAAGACTTCTGAAAAGCATCGGGGGAAATAATGAAGCAGCTGAACATGTCTGAATATTTATTTTTCCTCAGTCATGTTTATATACTGGTGAGTCCATTTATTTGTTTATTTTAAAACTACCTCATAACTGCATACTCAAAACAATCTTCTGGGTCACTTCCCTTGCTGTTTTTCCCTTCTGGGCAGAATTTTACTTCTTTTCCTCGTGTTATAAAGTGTGCTGTCTGCCATGAAACCTATGCACTTTTGTTTTCCTAGACCAAGTTTCCCAGTTTCCTTGCTGAATACCTCCCTGCCAAGGTCATGGTGGGAAAGACTGGAGGAGTATAGAGATGACTTATAAAATGTGTTTCTTGTATAGGTTAAGCTGCTAGTGTAAACAAGGTGGTAGTGTAAATTTTATGTGTTAGCTAAAGAGAAGAAATATTAGAATCAAAGAATAACTTGCTGTCAGAACTTTAGCTCAGGCTAGGCAGCCAGGTTAGAAAAGCCTCCACCCACCCAGCCCCTGCCCTAAGGTTAGTGGGCACAAGCATCTGCAGATCACCAAGATTAAATTTAAGTGATGCTAGACGTGGTACTGTCTGTCTGATTCTTTTTGATTTAAGAGGAGGAGAAAGAGATGCTGTAAATGATGACAGAAGAGAGTCTGATTCTCCAAACCAATGTCTCTCAACATCTCATGATAGACTCACATGCTAATTCAGCTGTCTCATCTGACACTCCTTTTCCTTGCTTCAATTACTTACTACTATTATTTAATGTGCCAGCATTACAATCTTCACTGACAGCCCTGCTCTTACTACCTATTTCCATTAGACACCTGTTGTCTCTCAAGTGTCCCGTAATACTTCATACTCTACCTCAGGTCCTGATGGAAAACAGTCACCTAAAGGAATAAAGGCACACAAGCTGCACACCTTCCCAGTGCCTGCTAAGGTTTTTCTCACTGAAGAAAGAAGTTCAAAAACTGGTATCCGGTGCCAGTACTCTCCCACTAACACTTATGGGAACACTTAACTTGCTGCAGATGTTATTTGACATTTTTTCACCTGTGTTGATGGGGCAGTGACAACTTGACTGATAGATGGAAGGGCCTCATAGCTCTCTTTGGCTCTTCTCTATTTTTAGCCCAAGCGCTGCTTTGCTACCCTCTAAGATGAACTCTAGAGAAATCAGATGAAGAAATTACTGTAGATCTGTGAACAGATGTACATTGTTAGTGAATACTCTTTTTCGGTGTGTGTATAAATGGAAGCATGTCACTGTGGAAAAAAGGTGATGTTAGAAAGGGAAATAACATTTACTGCTCAAGAATCCTGCACAAAGGGCAAAATGTACCTTCTTCTTCTGGAGCTGTATGCAAACAAATTTGTTCCTTTTTAAATTCACACGTAGAAAACAAAGTCTTCTAGCTATCTAGAACTTCTTCTGCACTTGTTTCTTTGCCAGCTCTCTAAATATTCATGTATCTTTTCTGACTACAAATTTAATGATTCATGTGCTTGCTGGATGGGTGACCAAAAGGATTGCTTCAGTGCTGAAACAACGATTTTGCAGTGGGCAGATTATTGTTGCAAGGCTGCCTCTGCACACTGTAAAGCCAAATTAATAGAAGCAAGTAAAACACCACTTGTAGACAATCAGTATAATGTAATGAACCTTTTGAAGTTTTATCATCCTCTTTCTCTATAATTCAGGTAGTTTCAGAGGATTGGAAAGAATAGGCAGGTTTTATTTGGCTGCTTTCCTACTCAAGGTGTCACAAAGCCGTTTTGGAAGGAGAAAAGAAAAATAAGCAGGAAAGCACTGAGTTCTAGCATTGTTATAGGAGATACAGTCAAAATCCCATGTTTATTGATTGATGTGATTGTGTTAGGCAGCTCAACTTTCCACCTTTAAAAAAAAACAATTTTCAGAAAAAATAAATATGACAATATAAGACTTCTTAAAAGCTAGATTTTCTCTACTTCCCATTCAGATGGTTGCTTAAAAAGAATTTACCAGTTTGATTAGAAGCACTGTTATCATATAGTCTATGACATTTTTCAACTTGTGAAAGGAGGATTTAAGAGAACAGTGCCCTTAAATGCACTGCTCCTCTCGAAACAGCCTACACTTGCACAGGTTCTCTGAATTTCTGCAACTGTGGAGAGAAAGAGAAAAAGGAAACATAATTATATGCTATTTAAGGGGAAACCATTCACTGCACTGTGCTACCACCACTGGAACTAATACTTGAACTTTTCCATCATTGGTGATTTCCAATATTTTATTAGCTCTGAAAATCTTCAGTTACACGTTCTGTGAGCACAGAAATCAAACAGAGGAGCAAAACTGCCTGAGAAGGAGGAGCTGTTTTACATAGTCAAATTCCAGAAAGTAGCCTGAAAGCCTATGACATAATGGACATTGCAAATGTCCTCAATAAGTGGATTCATAGTGATGTTGGGTCATTGTAAAGTGTGTGTAATTGTTGCAGTTGTGCTTAGGGGAAAGGTGCACTTCACATTCCTT
>VZZY01020519.1:0-10440 GCA_013400335.1 Eurystomus gularis | reverse complement strand
CTATGATTCTATGATCTGTGTAAAGCAAAGAGAAGCTTTAAAATAACCCAAACAATAGATCTGAAGGGTGAGTCTGTTAAATAATTTATCATGTATAAAACCCATCAAGGATAATAAAATACCCTTCTTTGTTGTCACGTAATTGTTTAATATATGTTTGTTAGTAAATGGATGGGTTTGCTTAATGAGGTTTAGAATCCATTAGTAACAGATTACTTACAGTATATTGCAGTAGCTCTCATAGTCGCACCCAGCTTTCATGTTCTTTGCACTTTGCCTAGTCCACTAGCAGCAGAGCTGTAGCGTGTATGTACATCTCTAGTGATTCATCTCACCAGAACTGAAGAATGCTTTAATACAGCTGATTTCTCTTGCCCCCCCCACCCCCATTTTGAACCAGTGTAATGGATAACATTTTCAAGTTCTCTGTAATACAAATAACTTAACATTTTCTTATCCTAGTTGAATTATTAGAATATAAACTTCAGCAGGAAAAATCTATTGTAAGTGACTTGCATAGCACCCTGTCTGAGGAGCAGAAGAGAGCCTCCAAAACATGTCATCTCCTGAATCAAGAAAAGGCAGCCCTGGAATCAGAGCTTTGTGAAAGTAAGCAAGAGAATGAAAGGTTGCAGAAATCCCTAGAAGAGCTCCAGAAGGAAATAAGCCAGTTATGGTGAGAAGTAGATTTTTTAAATTTAATTTTACTTTATTTTACTTTTTTTTTTAATCAACTGATGCATGGAGAAACTCGATACAACTCAGTTAAGAGTTTTATCAAGCAGGTATTCTTTAATGCAGCGCTGGGGTAGCACTGGGGATCATCCACCATAAGTGCTCCACTGATTGAGTAAAATTACAGAGTGTATATATATTGTAACACCATACATATTCATCAGAATTCCAGGAAACACTTAACATATTCATTACATTTCCAAGAACTAATTAACATATAGAAATGTCCCTTAAGCATGCATAATAAAATGGGTCGGTAGTCAAAGGGTGGTCATCCAATGAAGGCTCTGGGTCTTCCTCACTATGTCTTTTTAATCTCCTGTGTAGTTTGGCAATGTTAGTGACAGAATTCAGCTGCCTTGTTATCCTGTGTAAGCCCATAACTTACTCTGTCTCAACAGCCTTGACAACTCAGTGTTCTGTGTAGGCTCATAGCTTACCCCATCTCAAGGATGCTCTTGCAAGTTGTGTCCTAGCTTAGCCATGCTTATTAAGTGATAAGGACCCCTAGAGGAACGTTCTGTCTCCCTTACATTCTATCACAACAGTTACAAAAAAACTAACCTCTCTCACTTTTCATGGATATCTTCATTGTTCTTTACTAACAGCTTACATTTATTTATTCTCCAATTCAAATTTGCATATTTACCTTCTTCTGTAGCCTTGACTGAGAATGTTGTGGAAACCAGTGCATGTTGCATGGATATACTAAAAGTGAACACAGTAATCCTGTATCCCTGATGTACCCACTCCTGCAGCTCTTGTCTTAGTCTTTTGATTGATACTTACATTTGACTATCACCTTGTGTATATTTTTTTTATTCTCCCCTGCCTCCACACACCCCCTTTCTCCTAGTGGATGCCAATGTTTTTCTTTGCTCTCACAGGACAACAGTTTAGCTCTGCCAGGATAAATAGCTTGTCTACATCTCTTGATTGTTGATAAATAGAGCAATTCTAGCTTTGCTTGCAGGGAGGTAAATGTTTTCAGATGCTTAATAGCAGTGATTTGAAAACTGACTGTCTTTAGAAAGAGCAGAGACCATCTTAAAGAAACCATTCAATAGACCAACTCACAAAAAGTAACCCAAAATGTCTTGCTTCCATTGCTGGTTAAGGTTGCTCTGTTCTGAACATAGATAGAAGTGTAATTTTGAACTTTGCAGTTTTGAATTGGAAAAAAAAGAAAAGGATTTGACAGCTGCACTTGAAGCCTTGCAAACTGAACACCTAAAGGAAACTGAACTACGAGGTTTGTTTGAGGAACAACAGCTTCAGCATAAGAAAGCAGAAGATGAAAAGACAAAGGCCTTGGAGGTAATATACCCTACACCTCAATGCTTCAGTTCACCTCCCGTGGTGCATGAAGTTAACAGGTTATTTTGCAGTCTTTTTCACATCCAATGTTTCTTGTTTAATAGCTGTTTAAAAAAAACCCCAAACTTCTACTGAATGTGCATAGCATTTATTTTTTTTTCACAGAATTAAAGTTTTTAGTTACCTTCCTGTTAGAAATGCCAATGGTCCTAAGGAAGGACTCGCAGTAGATGTATGAGTGAAGCAGCGATTTATTATACATTCTTGCAAAAGCAGATGTCCTAGCAAAGCAGGCACACCTGTGGTCAGTTTTCAGCATTTTATACCTTATTCCCGTCTGCAAAGTCCCTCCCTTGTTTCCTTATGAATTAGGTACTTCCAAGGTTTACAGACTCAACCAACCAAGGCACCTTGTTCATAATGGTACATAATAGTTTGTAATACACATTGCATGTCTAGAAGGTTCCTTCTTCCCGTTGGTGAAGAAAATAATATTCATGACCTTACAGAGCAAAAGTGTCATTAGTTAGAGCTGAAAAGTAAAATCACTGAACAGAATTAGTTCTAGCTCAAACCAGGAGATGAGATTATAAAGAAAACCACCCGATTATAAATGTGATTGGCAGAGAGTAGCATGAGCCTTTCCAATATATCATATCTTTTTGGTGGTTAACCAAAGTCTTTGTTCCCTTTCTTCTAAATTGAAAGAAGATATATGATCAGCTTTCTTTCTGATACTGTGGTAGCAATGACTCGGTTCTTGTAAAAGACCTGCAGTGACTGCAAAAGGAAGATTTAACATAAAACTTTTTTTAAACTTCAAAACCAAACTCTGTCAGATAACTCCAAAACAATCCTAGTTAAATTCCCAAAGTGAGGAAACAATTCTGTTTCTATTTCCCTGTAGCCTGGCCTCACATCATCTTTCTGGAAAGTGTTTAGGTTTGTGGGTGACTTTGCTTGTTGGGAATTTTGTTACTACTTGCATGGTATGATATGGTGCTAACATCCTCTATCCTTTAAAAAGGATAGGGAAGGCAGGGACCATTTTAGCCTAGGCAAAGAGAAAAGTGTATTGCCCCAGGGGTACTTGTGCAATAGATTAAACTATTCACAGTTCACACTCCAGTATTTCGTTCCAAAATCGTCCCTTGAAGCCCTACTATGGAAAGCTGATGTCACTTAGCATCTGTCCTGCCTTTCCTCGAGATCAGAGGAGAGGTGGTGCTGGCTGGGGAGCAGGGCAGAGCCACCTTCTAAGAGGACAGCAATGCTAGCTGTCTGTGAGTGCCCTGGCACTGCCCCTTCAGTCACTTCCTTTCCTTCTGAAGAAAGGCTGACTCCCAAAATGGAGATGGATTATTTTTTATCAGTCTATGCTGTGTGCTTTAAATATGGGCTGTAAAATCCAGAAGTTTTACATCTGCTCTTACTGCTTAAGATTTTATTCTTTTTAAATCAACATGGGTTATTTCTGCTTCAGATGTCACTTATTAGGTGATTGAGTGATGTAAAGAATAATTATTTCCTAATGAGAGTCTTACTAATTGAAGAAAGAAGAATGCACTGGAAGATATTAAAATATCTTTGGTTTTGTTACTTGGTGTCATAATGCAAACAAACATGCTTCTGGCACTTGTAATTAAACTTTTTCATACCTGAGCTACTTTAGTTCAATCTTGAATTTCTTCCTGGATAAAACAGGAGGCTGAAAATTGCCAAATGCCAGCCTGCCCCACAAATGAATGTTTGTGCTGGGCTATTAATATATGCTTCCCCTTTTTGAACAGAAGCTACAGGCTGCCTTGGAGTTGCAGTTGGTGCAGAACAGCCAGCTGGCTGTATCCCTGGAGCACAAGCAAATGGTAAATGATAATCTCCGCAAGGAACTTCAGATTGAGCACTCCCGCTGTGAAGCATTGCTGTCTCAGGAAAAGACCAAACTGTTGGAGCTAGAGAGAAATTTGGATGCTGAGAAAAATCATTCATTGGAGCTTCTGAATTCCTTGAATCATGAACGTGTTTTGACAGAACAGTTGAGCATGAGAGTGAAAGAAGATGCTTCTTGTCAGCACAGGGAGTCGCTGCTGGAACAAGCCTTTGTTCAAGAGCTGCAAGCTCAGCTGGAGGAAGAGAGGTCCCGAACCATGGAGCTAACTGCTCTTATTGAGAAAATGCACCAGAAGGCTGTTCATTCCAAAAGGCAGCTAGAGGCTGAAGTACAGATGTGCTGTGAAGAAACTCAGAAGGAGAGAGAGGTCAGTGACAAATTGCAAGCTACACTGGAATCTCTTCAGTGTCAAAAGCAAGAGGTAATCCATTCCTTAGAGGCCCAGAAAGAAAGAGAGGTGAAGACGAAAGCTGACTGGGAACAACTGCAGTCACTCTTCAAGATCATGAAAGAGCAAGATAAAAACAAGAAAGAGGAGAGAGAGAGAGAGCGAAGACAGCATCAACAAACAGAGCTAGAGAAACAGAAGGACTGGCAAAGAGATCAAGAAAGACTGGTGAGAATGCCTATGCAAGCCTTACATTACATTGAAATAGCCACAAACTGGGATTTAACCCTGCAGATGGTGTTCTTTAATTTAAATCCTTCCCTTAAACAAAGCATTCTGAAAAACACATTAGATGAGCTCTTTTCCTGCATTTCTCAAACACAGCTATTTTCATGGGTTTGTGTCTGGGTTGCCAGAGGTTGATCTTTATGTCTTTGCCTATGCTGGGAATTGCCAGTTAAGCCATGGAGAAGAATATGGCTTAAACACAGAACAGAACCAAACTAGGTTTCATGTCATTGCCCTTATTTTGAGCTAGGGTCCTAATTATGGTTTGTGACAGTATCAATTTCACCCTTCTTGTGTCTCAGCTCCTTTACTTTCATTAGAGGAGGAGGGAGGCTTTGCAGGCTCTCTGGAGACTTATCAGTCACCATGTCTGGAAATGGATAGAGAAAATACCCACTCCAGAGTCATTAAATGGCTTCCTGGTGGCTCTTAAAAGCAGTACTGTAAGCCTTCCCCTATAAGGGGTCTCGGAGTTAAGGAACACTGAGATGGATATGATAGTTAGATGTGAAACTTTTAGTTGCAGTCTGTGTGTGTAAAAACAAAACAAAACAAAAACCCACCCACATTTATATATGAATGTGTGTATATGTATATACAGATGTGTGTAGATGTATAAGATGCAATTAACTACTAAATATTCTGTTCTAATAGCAAAACTTGGAACAGCAACACCAGAGGGATGAACAAAGAATTAAAGAACTGCAGGAAATGCTGGCAATATTAGAAGAAAGAGAAAGAAATCTCTCATCTCCAAACCATCAGCAAGAACTGTTGTGTACCTTAAACAAAGATCAAAATACCAAACAAGCCACAACAAAAGAAACTGAAAAATCACATTTGCCACAGCAGCAACAACAGCTAGAGAAGATAAGACAGCAGTTGCTTTTTGTAGCTGTGCACCTGAACGAGTTCATATATAAAACTGTAGATAAGTGAGTGGTTGTTCATGAAGTAGTAGTTCTCTTTCCATCCTGCTTCTGAACTTGTGTGGGTTGTGGTTGAGAGCCCTGTACCGAAGGGAGTGAATGTTGTATCTGCTTACAAGACTCAGCGTTGTGTGAAATCATGGCTTTGTGGTAGCAACCAACTCTGGTTATTGTCATCCTACTGTAGCCATTCCCATTAGAAACTTGTGTGCCTGTGTTTGAACTCGATCTGTGAAGTGGCCCTGTTTAAAGAGAATAACTCCAAAAAAACCCTACTGGAAAGAGTAGTAACCCCCCAAACAGGTTAATCAACACACCTGCATGTTTAGAATGGGAAACTGTTGAGCATGGCAGGAAAAAGCTAGGAGTCAGGAATGAGTGGCCAAGTAGCAGTAATTTGTGATTGTGCTCCTGTACTCAGCACTGGTGAGGCCACACCTTGAGTATTGTGTCCAGTTTTGGGCACCTCAATACAAGGGAGATATTGAGGTGTGGGAGCAACTGCAGAGGAGGGCAATGAAGCTGGTGAAGGGCCTGGAGAATAAATCTTACGAAGAGCAATTGAAGGAGCTTTTTAGTTTGAGGAAGAGGAGGCTAAGGCCTCACCGCTCACTACAACTACCTGAAAGGATATTGTAGAGAGGTTGATACTGGTCTCTTCTCACAGGTAATCAGTGACAGAACAAGAGGGAATGGCTTCAAGCTGCAGCAGGGTAGGTTTAGACTGGACATTAGGAAAAAAAATTTCTTGGAAAGAGTAGTCAGCTACTGGCATAGGCTGCCCAGGGAGGTGGTTGAGTCATCATCCCTAGGTGTGTTTAAGGGTTGTTTAGATGTGGTGTTGGGGGATATGGTTTAGGGGAGAACTTGTAGTGTTGATGGTTGGACTCGATGATCTCAAGGGTCTTTTCCAACCTGAATGATCTATGATTCTATGAAAATACAGGCTTCTGAATAAATTTTATGTGGCACTATTCAGAAATCCTACTCTTAAAAATTAACAAAACTCACTAGTTTATGTGTGTATTCATAGTATTTTGTGTGATAAATAGTGTAGAAGTACATCCTCAGACCTTGAAGGTCATCTAGTGGGGAGAAGGAATCTATGTATGTTAACATTACTACAAATCAGCCTCATACTGAAGATGTATTTCTGTTTAACAGAACAGTTAATGATTGGTCTGTATCAAATGATGAAGCTGTAGCCTCTTTACTGAAGACATTAAAGGAATTAAAATCAGATTTATTGTCTCCTCCTGCATCTCAGGTAAGGAAAACAGCATATTTATTATTATCAGTAAGTTCTGTATTCTGTGGGTTGCAGTAGACATGTAAGTTGATTGTTTCCCCCCCTTCCCCCCACTCCTTTTTTTGGTAAAACGTTCTGAGGAAAATTGTGGTTTGCCTTGGAGATGGAAAAAAGATGTACTCTTGTACTCACACTGTCATTATATTAACATATTTTAGTACCAGACTCTTGCTTTTTTGTTGTATTGCAGAGTCTGCTTCTAACTGTATTTTTTTCATAGATATTTAACATGTCTAAGGATATCAAACCCTGGGATGGTTTGCTGCTGCTTCTGGAGACAGTTGATTTTCAGCAAGTTGTCAAATAATTTTCAAAAAGTGCAATAGTTTTACCTTAGGAGGGGTGTTTTAACTGATGTTTGCAGTATTGCAAATATTTTATACAAGTCAAGGGATTATCAAGGACTAAGCTCAGGTCTATTGATACAAAATACATCACAAAAACATAGCTTTTTAGATTCCATCTTATTCTCCAGATAATTTTGCCCTATTGTTTATATCTTTCTCTCATAATAAAGAGATCTCCAACCGTATTGCAGACAAATTTTTGTGACCTGGGGCTGTGTTTCATTTTCTCATTCTACTGTTTAACACCTGAATGCCATTGCATTTTTCAGGCTTTGTTATGTTTTAGTTGTCCATAATGTTAGGTTATTACTCAATTTGAGATGTTTGGCTGTGGAAGTAATGTGCAAAAACCATCACGGCTCACTTCCTTTGGGTTTCTTTTTTAGATCACATCTGCAGGTGATACCAACTCCATTCAAGAACTGGAAAGAGATACTTGGCAACGAGAAAGAAACATTTTGCAGAATGCACTGAAACAGGCCGAATCCAAACTGGCGAAAGCCACTGCTGGTATTGAAAACAAACCAGTTGCAGAAACTTCCAGTCCTAAGGTAAAGTGGTTGTGATGGCCAGCAAATGGACTGTCTAGAGCTTGGTGAACGAGCGACACCATAACCACTAGCATGTCATTTAAACCTTTGGCACTTGGTTTGCTTTTGCTGTTTTGCCTGTTGTACAGATTTGCTGTGTGAGAACTGTTACTAACTCAAGATCATAAAAACCTCTGAAAAGTTCAGTCCTTGGTAGTATTATTCCTGATCATTGCATAAGGTATTAGTGTCACATGTAGAATAGGTAATTTAGTAATTCTATTTTTTTGTAATATATATGACAAAACTTGCTGTTGCAGAGGAGCTGGGAAGTGTACAGCTCAGATTCTGGGAGTAGAAGTATCTGTCAGATTATGGCAATTAATTTTCACTTATTGCTGTAATCGTTTTCAGCTGCTATTTTAAAAGGTGATTTTATAGATGAACAGTTTTATAAGATGCATATTAAATTAGGAACACTTTCCCCTCATCAGAAACATTCCTTTGTAACTTTCATGGTGTTAGACAGGAACTTGCACCAAAAGTAGCCTAGCTCTTTGAAATCCCTTTCCACACTTAAATGAGAGGGAGATTCAAGTTTCCTGCCTAAGCATGAAAATATCAAACAACCATTGTTTTTAATTCCCCCTCAAAATCTTAAATACTTTTTATTCCTCTGACACATTTGATTGTAATCAAGTCATATAGGTACTTATCCCAAGGTGTTTTCTAGTTAATATTTATCTAAAGCAGATCTTACTTCTTTGTATGACTGTTGAACTGTTTTAGAGTTTCCAGTACGAAATTTTTTCTTTGAGGCATTCAAGAGATTTAGGGCAGTCTGACACTCCAAACGCAGGTGCTTTTTAGCTATGTACAGAATTGTTCCAGCTGCACCTGTGTCCACAGTATGGATGTTCAACATGAAGATAGCTTGTTTGTGGCTGGTTTTTTGCACACCAACCAGTAACCATGCCAAAATTTTCTAGTCTAGCCAAGACTTCATAGACATCCAGGAATTCAATAGACTTAGTACAAGCCTCCATGTATGATGTCCAAACTGCCAGAGTATAGGACTGCTGCTTTGCCCCAGAACTGGCCAAATCATAGAGTCTGTTATACAAATACTTGCTCAAAATTTTATTTTAGAGATAAGTGTACACTGCTTCCATACTTTATAATTATTAGATAGCTTTCTACAATTTTGTAAAGCAAAATAGGTTTTAGGTACCCATGCACAACCAAGTTGTGAGAGATATTGCTGAAAAAAGCGACCAACTTTTCTAAGCTTTCTGTAGTTACATCTTAACAGATCGGAATTTTTTTTTTCCTTTTTCTTTCTCCAGTTGCAGAGATTATATAGGAAGTACCTTAGGGCAGAGAGCTTTCGAAAGGCTCTAGTTTATCAGAAGAAATACCTCTTGCTGCTGATTGGTGGATTTCAGGACTGTGAGCAAGCAACCCTCTCTCTAATAGCACGTATGGGAAGCTACCCCTCACCTGCAGACCTGCACCATTCTGCATCACATTCCCGCCCTTTTACCAAGTTCAGATGCGCAGTCAGGGCAATCATCGCAGTATCAAGGTAAAGCAAATAAACTCACTGTCTCTCATACATGGTGTTTTCTTGGAAATTTTAAAAATTGATACTATAGTTTCTCTTATATTAATATTAAGCAAATGCTATGCCTAAAACTAGTTCAAACATCACTTGTTAGCTATAAATTTGGCCAAACTGCTATTTCAGAGTCAACATATTAAACTAAAGATTTAGAAAAAGCTGCTTCTGTCTTGAGAGATAGCTGCTGCAATGTATTTCAGAATCAGTGCACAACCATTACAAACTGATGTCCTTTCAGGTCTGACCCTTATCTGTTTGGATAGTGTGTCTTGTATCAGAACGTGATTGTCTCATCAGCGATAGTTTTCCTCTCTTGAATCCAGAAGCCTGTGTTTTGTTGGGTGTGATTCTGTCATACTCTGTCACTTTCTATCAGATGGATTTTGTTAGTTGTACTTGGGACTATATACCATCTCATGAGTCCATTTAATGAAAAAAAAAAAAAATTAAATGTAATAGGTGGTTACTTTGAGGACTTTTAGTGATAGGATGAGGGGTAATGACTTTAAACTGGAAGAACGTAAATTTAGATTAGAAATTAGGAAGAAGTTTTTCACTATGAGGGTAGCAAAACACTGGAAGAGGTTGCCCAGGGAGGTTGTAGAAGCTTCATCACTGGATGTGTTCAAGACCAGGCTGGATGGGGCCTTGCAAAACCTGGTCTAGTGGGAGGTGTCCCTGCCCATGGCAGGGGGGTTGGAACTAGATGGTCTTTAAGGTCCCTTCCAACTGAAACTATTCTATGATTCTGACCAATTTCCTTGTCTAGTAAAAATTATTACTAGCAAGTTTTAGACTTGCAGGAGATGGCACAGGATGTTTTTAGACTGTCATCTTTATCACCAGTCTCGGCTAACCAGAGAGGTCCCAGATGACTGGAGGTTGGCCAATGTGACGCCTATCCACAAGAAGAGCCGGAAGCAGGATCTGGAAAACTATAGGCCTGTCAGCCTGACCTCAGTGCCTGGCAAGGTTATGGAGCAGATCATCCTGAGTGCCATCAAGCGCATGTACAAGACAACCAGGGGCTTAGGCCCAGCCAACATGGGCTTAGGAAAGGATGGTCCTGCCTAACCACCTTGATC
>VZZY01020516.1:181-13836 GCA_013400335.1 Eurystomus gularis | reverse complement strand
TGTAGCTCTTAGAAAAGTAAGCAAAATGTTTACTGGACCAGTAGTGTCTTACTGAGTTCCCAGGCAGGCTAAATATAAGTCCTGAACAAAGTCATTACCCTATTGCTGAATTACTGCTAGAATCCAATACCACTTTAAATACTGCTGTTAGTGTTCCCTTATGACCATACTTAGAAAAATGATTATGGTTATCCTAATATTCTCACCTTGTCTCTGAAAGTTCCAAAAGGTTCAAAAGTCAAATAAGCATGTGCACGTGTATAAATATTTTCACAATAATACATTATTTATAAAAATATGTATTTGTCAAAATATTAAAGGAAGTAAAGGTGTGACCTGGAGTTACTGAAGGAAGCAGATGGAAGCTGGAGGAAGAAGTCTTCCCAAACACAGTCTGAGAAGACAGAATGTGAAGGGGAGCAAGGCTGAAACAACTCCCACTGCCACAAAGAGTATTTCATTTTTACTGTCTATGAAAACACAAACTCTCCTCAGAAACATAAAAGCAGACAAATACACCCCAAAAATAAAATAGCCTTTGCAGCTGGTAATGACAGAGCAGGTAACACAACAGTCATGCAGCTGACATGCACTGCTCATTTAGTTGGACCAAGAGCATCTGAGTGCTGCTGGTGGCCCTGATCACTACTGAAAGCTACTCTCAGAGCTAACTATCAGTGACATTTTAGCTTTTCTTATGCCCCTTTGACAGCTTGTAATATTGATTCAAAATACACAAAACAGCTGACTTGCCAAGTATCCGTTAGTCCCAGATCTGCTGCAGTCTGGAACAGGAAGTGTCAGAGGGCCAATACAAGTTCTCTGACTTTGAATGACAGATCATACCAGCACCACAAGCATCTGCTTCTTCACATGCAAGCCCTGAAGCCACTGATTCCTCCTGCATATGTGCATGACAACATAAGGCCAACTCACCCTGTTACCTGACCTTGGGATTATCACGCTGGTTTATGGGTAAGATAATAATCACAGTAGAGCAGAGACTTGATGCAGTCAGAATCTCCACCAACTCTGACTTCAGTCACCTTATTTGATTTAGAAACTTCCTCAAAAAACTTCATCCTGAAGAAATCCCTGAAAAGCTATTGTGCCATGTGAAAAACTCTGAGATAACCTGCAACCAAAACCAGTTTATCTGGACGTAACTAGCAGAAGCAAGGTACATGCAGCACCACAGCTGTCTTGCAAACAAACCTGCACTTCCATGCTGGATAAAAAAGTTCTTCCAAACTTTTTTTCCAAACCATATCACAAACCTGTCCCTAAAGAGTCTCTTGGAAGGTAATCTGAGTTATGCCCTCAGCCATTCTAGCTTCAAACTTCTTAACTAAAGAGACTGCTGTCACCTGTACAGAAGTCAGTGCTGGTAGTGCTGATGATGACAGTAAGGCTGAACTAACAGTGGGTACATCTTAGTTTCACTCTCTTTTCTGATGCCGCTAAATCCCTGACACCTAACTGCAGCCAAGCAGCAAAAGAGTAGATCAATAAGCACTAGAAACAATGTTAAGATAGTTATCACTCTTCTTCACAACCACTGTTCACCCAGCTTCTGAAGTTCTTCTTCAAGGTTATAAACTTTTTGAGGCAAATGGGTCTTAATCTGATTTACTACACTGATGACTACAGAAAGTTTAGCGAGAGGAATGAAGGTTACTTAGCATCAGTGGCCAGGTACATAATAATTCATCTCAAGTTTCATTTCTCAAACACAATCTCTGTGCTGTGGAACCAAACAAAATCTGTGATTTTGTTTCCAACTGCTGGAACAGAAAATCCAGTACTTTTTTACTTCACAAAAGGACCTGCAGTAAGGTTCTCCATAACACATAGATTACTACCAGGCAGTCAGGCAACCACACAGAAATAATTATTGAACAACAGACCCTTTTCCTTGAAAGAGAAAGCTCAGGTCAATGTGGCAATTGGCACACGCTCCAACTACAGGAGAACTTTTCTAAGAGAACAGCTGTGTCTCTGAGTTAATACCTATTCTCATTAAACAAGGCCCAAATAACACTAACTGCAAAACTACAGGCAAGAAATTACTTAACCTTTATCCAGACTGTGGCTTCTTAATAGCAAGAAAATCAAGAAATCTAGATCTATGTACACGATGGCTACCTCTGATTATCTCTACATTACACTGGCAAAGGGCATGATGAACATACTCATATTTCTTACTTCTCTCATCTTAATAAATGGTTATATCACAATTGCACCTCACTTGGATTTGTTAGAACAAGCTTCTTTACAATTACCAGGAACATGAACTTGAAGATAAGCAAGCAAATGTTTATTTTGGCTTTATGTACAGTTGAACTTCTGGCATACATTTTATTTTCAAAACCAATTTTACATTTTGCATTTTTGAAGGCATTGTGGTCCTAAAATTTGGAACAGCAGATTGGGAAGCCAAATCTCTCAAACATCCAGCACTTTTACAACAGTGACTGGTAGCTGACCCTCTGTTACTCATACACCAAGAGTACTTCAGTCTAAAACTAATCTCACTGAAATATTTCATACGTAGAAGGTAATTTCTAAAAATGAGTAAGTGGGACACAAAGTGCCTCTGAATTTCTGGGGATTTTTTTATATTTTTGTATGCTTAGAGACAATGTAGAGTTAACCTCCTCTTTAATAAGACTACTTACACAGCTGCTGCAAAAGCATTTAATATTTATGCTATACTAACACAGGATCCCTTTCTGGCTCTGCCTGCTTTACTGGAAATTACATTCTTTGCTCCAGCTTCCCTATGTTTTCCCTCTCTATGTTGCTGCTGTTGTTATTCTCTCAAGCACTGACAGAACTGATGGGGCCAGAAGTTACTACTTCTTATCTTGCTTTTCTTATCCATTGGGCACTCCAGTCCATGTCCTGGTTGTCCTTATTGCAGTTTTGTTTCCCACTCACTTGACAAGTAATCGAGGGAAGGCAGTGTACGCACAAATTGCAGTCTGACAGAAAATCAACTGACTCCCAAAGCAGCATAATGGGATCCACTATCAGGCAGAGATTATACAGAATGCCAATGATAGTACAACTCACATGTTTTGTGTCCAATGTGATTATTATTCCACCAACTGGAAGACGGAGAATTGAAGTTTTTGCAGTTTCCATTACAAAAATAAACCTGTCTTTTCCAACTTTTACAAAGGTTAAGTTGGGGCTGCATGAATTGCCACAGTCTGTTGACATACACGTTTCATGTCTCTGCATTTCTCCTTTGTCCTGCTTAATATTCTCTTGCAATCTCTTCAACAGCTGTCCCTGCCAAGTACCATAACTCTAGCTTATTCCTGCCTTCTCAGCCTTCTCATACATAAAAAATGTTATCAGGTACAGTTTCAATGCCTGTGAACTTCTGTAATGCCTTGTTCAGTTTAAACCAAATTATTTTGAGGCCCACCAGAAACTCTTTGTTCCCAGTGCCTTAAGGTCACACACAAAGTTTTGGAATTTGATTGATTTTTGTCCAGAAACCAGCACCTTGAATGCTCTGTGTTATTCAGTGCTGCCTTGATGACTTTGTTTCCAGGTGCTACTTTTTTTCTTAAAAATCATGTCAATGTTCTTTACAGTGGAATCCTTTATATTGTTCAACGCCAATAGACTCTATGTAAGGTATGTTTGTTAATAAAATGAAAGGACTTTAAGTTTGTAAAACCAAACTGTCTCTTTAATTCACACAGATGTTGCAACTGAGATTATCCCTTAAACCATGGGCATACAAACTACTTTCCTGGTACCTCCTGCAATGTGAGCTGCTCCCACAAAGATTCATGCAGGTTGCTACAAGCACTCCTTCATTACCCCAGCTAAGGATCTGGCAAGAAAATAGAGGCTTCATTGTACCAAGTGCTGTACATCATTAGATTAAAAGTGGTTTTCTCCTAACAGCTCATTTGAATACACAGGGCAATACAAAGGAAAGAAATGTTATTATCTCCATTTTACAGACATGCATGGGCATAATAAGCAATTTGTCCAAAATTGTGCAGGAAATCTGTCCTGGGACAGGGAATGAAATTTTTTATTCTGATTTTTATTTCATTAATTTAAACTACAAACTAAGAGGAAACAGAAGAGCTATTAAGACTGCTGGTTCTGAAATGCCATACCGAGGTCTGACATGCTGTACTTCCAGTTATTGTCCTACTCAGCTCCTAAAAGAACAACTCCAATTACATAAAATGTTTTCTGTTTCTGAAGGCCGTAACTTGATTCCCTGTGTTCTTTCCTCAGATCTAGAGACCTCTACTCTGCACCACAAACTCCTCCCTTCCCCACCTACCAAGCATCTCTGAATCTGGTGTTACCTGCCAAGTTCCCAACAGTACTGAATGCTTACATCAGAGTTTTGTGTATCCGCTCTATAGCATCCTCCAGCTCTTCCTTCTGGTCTGGAACAAAGCGGTACTCTGAGACGTAACCTGCAGTGTGCTTATATGGGTCATAGTCCCCCAGCTCAGCTACAAGACACAAGAAGAGAAGAAAGGTCACCTATTTTCAATGCTTTATGTTAACCCAAATCTACGTTATGCCAATTTACCATGCAGTCAGTTAAAAAACCCAAAGATGGTACAGAATTGTTCACATTAGCAGATATAAAACCAAGAAAAAATGTCTTCAGTCATTTTAGAAGAGAAATAGAAAGTTGGAAGAGCTAGAGATTTTGACAGGAAATCTACCACTTCTATTGGACTGATATAATTTTGTCCCAGCCAGAAAAGTTGGAATTTGATGACATGTATTATTTGGCAGCATATGTAAAACAAGTGTAGAAGAAAAGTCTACTTTTTGGAATATCTAGGCTCTCATGATAAGCTGTAATATTACAGACTGAACTGGTTTATATTCTTGCTGGGACAGCTAACATAAACATCAGTGTGGGAATGTGGATGGAGATAAATATCCTGAGACACCTAGAGGTATGCTCTTCTATGGGCAAGCATCGTTTCTTCTGACAAAACACAAGACTTCATTTTTCAATAAAATAGCAATATATTTCTTGAACACTAAATTCACCTTCAAAACCAAAATATTTTAAAAATAATTTTCTTAGACAAAAGAATTTAATGAATAGCAGATAAAATTTTCTTTGAAACAACCTTGAATTTGCACATATTAGTCACATCAGTCTACCTGTTGCAATGCAATTATAAAATAAATATGCACCTTGGTCAGAACTCACTTCTGATCTTAATTATAATTGCATCTATCTGAGAAACTCTGCAAAAGTGAGTATTTCAATTTTTTAATAACCCTGAGGAAAATCTGTGTAGACTGAGAAAAGCTTCACAGAAGGTTTCTATCTAATACCCTCTACATCAAAAAAGCCAAAAGGAGGCTTCAAGATCCAAAAAGAGAAAGACTTATCTAGTATCTCATGTTTCTTTACAGAATTTAATGTTTATAGAACAGGACAGCAATCTGATCAGTAGAGATGCTGAGATGTTTCTGTAGAAAAACTTCACAAAATGATGTGGTTCTTGTCCATAGCAGGATAAAAAGAATTATGATTACAACAACAACTCCAGCATTCCTAATAGGAAAATTTGTATATTCTGCAAACTGTGCCATGGGTACTGATTTTTCCACACCATCACTGAAATAGTCTGCAGTCTTTGACCACAAAAGGAGGAAAACGGTTCATGTGCTAAGGGCAAGATCTGCCCGGAAGCCAAAACCACAACCTGAATGGTGAAAGCAAGGCCCGTGGATGGAGCAGGACAAGGGAAGAGGACTCTGGGAGAACACACGGCCCTGGCTCCTACCCCAGATCTCAGGAGCTGCTAGCTCCACTGGTAAAGACACCACTGATATAATTACAGAACCAGAGCTGTTACTGAATTCCCATGGAAAGGCTGTTGACTTCGGTGCTGATGCTTTGAATTAATTTTTTCAGTATCTGACACAGACATTTCTCAGCTGTCTTTATATACTTAGAACAACCACAGGCCCTAAATAGAAGAACAAAGCTTTTTACAGAATCAATGAAAATGTATGTTTGCTGGTGCCAGGACTAACTTTAACCCACTGTACGTAACCTTTGCCAGGCTCTAACTCTCCTCCCTCACCTGAGCTTCCTCATTGTTTTCCAATAGAATATCTAAAATTAGAATCATAGGAACAGTATTTTATACTAAAACAACAGCTCCCCCATACTCTAACCACCTTACAGAATGACTAAAGGACAAGACTTTACTCTTTTTACTCATTTCTCACAATAAAATTAAGATGTTACCATCATTACATATTTTCCTGCTTCATACTTGAAGTATTTGTTAGGGAAAGGCACATATGTCAGTAAAGTGAAATGAGCATTGCAAACGGTTTTTAGAGTACGTCACATTTCTCAGACAGAAAAACGAAATTTAAAATAATTGTATAAAAATAAAAACTACCTGAAATTTTAGCTTTTCAGAAACATATCACACCATGAAATTCTGTATAGTGCCAACTCCCATTTCATACACAAGTTATTCTGCCTTGTTATTCTAAAATGGAAATGAAGGGAGTACTATATTTTATGTGGTAATAAGCATTGTCAAGTCACACTTGGAACAACAATAATATAAATAAACTGCTTAATATGTATCACTTATCAGAAATCTAAATTTAACATAGAACAAATTACAGATACAGGCCCAAACATGATTCATTGGATGGTTTCTGCTTACCAATTGTTTTTCAATACAGAACTTGAGTTGTAATGTGAAAGAAATAACCAACCAGTAGACAGACGGCTCCTTTCTAACTGATTGCTCATTCTATCAAATATGCACAATATACATCCACTTCTGAAAAGCTAACTACTGATGGGTGAATGCAGATAAATGACTGATAGAAATAACACTCTTCACTTCAGGTCAACCTTCAAGCACAGATTTATTCATACTGACATAATATAATTTTTGAAAGAATCATTTATTTGACTGACTTTGTTGGCTAGAGGCTGACAATAGTCCATCAAATCTGTAAATCTCCTCATGAAGGTTCTGTCGTACTTTATATGCAATCCAGAGTAAGTCATAAAGTCTTAAGTACATAGTAAGAAATTCCCCAGCAAGGCAAAAAGTGTTTGGCAGAGTCTTCAGACTGACTTTTCAGTTTCTTCTTTACATTAACCTCTATATTTCCTCTATATTATCAGTTCAGAATGGTCATTTATTACAGTTCTGAGGCTAAAACCAGTCATATTAGTTTTGTTCTGTCTTGAAATGACTGCATAAAGTGTTAGGGAAGACTTCAGTCACCATATAAAATTAACAATAATGCAGGATTAAAAGAAGTAAGCTCACAGAGGGCCAGAAGAACTTACACTGAATTATATATGCTCCCAGCTGTGCTGCAGTGTTCATTGGACAAGGCAAACGGCCCTGTAAAACATCTTGCTTGACTTGCAAGAAAAACTGATACCTAAAACACAGAAAGAAAACACAGTTATTATTTCAATATTGAGTTTGAGGCACCTAGTAATGTTTCATCATCTCCCGGTTTACTGAAGCCGTATCATGTACCGTAACTATGTGGCAGTTAAAAACTGCATTTCTTACTAAATGATTTTTCCCATGTTGACCCTGAAGTAGCACCCAAGATTAATCTAGTGAAAGAACCTACGTAGGGGAGCACTCTTCTCATCTGCTTATATTGTGAAGATACCATTCATTTTCTTCCTAAAAATATAATATCTCTCTTTTAACTTTCACAGAGCAGTCAGGAAGTGGGGAAGAGAGCTACGAATCAGAAAAATTGAACAAGAAACCTACAAAATGGCTGAAGTTTAACCTGATCAGTGGGTCAATGTAAGACAAAAATGAGTATTGGATACTTCTTTACTCAAAGGTTTCCTCTCCACGCACCAGAGTATCAACTCTAGAGCAGCAAGCAGATTTGATGGAGTCTATACCCCCATGAAAAAGATGGATGGGCATACCATCAAAAGCTAACTGCATCTGTCATAGCATAGGATATTCTTCTTCTTGCAAAAGAGATATCAGGCATAAAAATGCAATTTTCAAAGTCACAACCTGCTTCTACACTTGATGAAGCATGTACTGAGACCATTTACAGTCAAATAATATGCACAAAATAGACAGAAAAGTAAAGACAAGAAAGCAAGCCATCACACAAATGATCTGCTTGGTTTTGCAATTCCCTGTACTCATTTATAGACGATCTTTTAAATGCTGTTTGGATTTTGTCTGGTTTTATTACAACATATTTACATAGTGTTTCACATCATCCTAAGTTTATTTCTTGCACTAAGTTTCCACAAGAGCTGATATTGAGAAGGTAACTTTTTAAAGAAAAAAATGGTCATCCATATAAGCATACAGCTTTTTCATTATTCACTAACACAACTTTATCTTTGCAGAGCCATTCAGCTACACAGAAAATAATTTATTCTGTGTTAGCATAAGTTACTTAGAAAAGCATCTTGGAATGATCTGTAAGTTCAAAATACATCTATGCTGATTTCAGGGAAGTTCACAAACTGCAGTTTACATGATAGCTGATGCACAAATCATTTAAGATACAATCGAATGTACTAGACTTTATCAGCCCAGATAAGCCTCTAAATAAGGATATCAGTGTCTTTCTGGTTAGTGATCCCCCAGAATTTGTGTTGTGACACGTATTACAACAGGAATGTCTGTCCTTAGGAAAAATGGCTAGTATCTTCACCTTAAAGGACTAGGGCACTGCATAAGAATTTTCTGTGAATGTCATTAGGCAACACAAAGCACATACTCTCAGTGTTTCTTCACTCCAGCAAGAACTCATACTGCTTCTAGCTTATGCTTGCCAGTCCTACCTAAACAAATCTTCTCCGTTTGCATGATGATAGTGACAAAGGTTCTTTTACATCTACTGTGGAGTACACAGCATCTTCTTTTTAACTTCAAATGCACTTCTGATATGCACTCCTCTTCCTATTAGCACTTCTCCACCTCTACAGTGCAGAGCTTCTTAACAGATGATGCTACAAATGTCTTTTCCATGTAGCAGGTATCTGTATTTCTGCATTTGCATAGTGTAGTCTCAAAATAAAGTAGGATAGGAAACTGCAAAAAACACCACCCCACTGCAAAAAAAGTCAGAGCCACCTGTTAAGTGCATAAGTGACTCCTGTAAAGTGAATGTCAGTTCCCACCGAAGCCACTAAGCTCCTCACAAAACCAGGCCTTCTGTCCAAACCTGCAGCTAAAGCACTCTCATCTTGTGTGCTGTCAAGTTTGTCATGCATACATAACAGTGCCTAAGTGCTAGTTTGCTCTAGCAAACACATCCATCAAATGTTAATACGAATAACCACAGACAGATTTTGCTGTGAAGAAATTACAAATTTGACAGGTTTTCATTATTTGGAAATAGTAATCATGTAATGCCACAGATCATCAACATCTAGTAACAACAGACTCTGCTCTCACATCCATTAAAATAGCAAACCTGCTCCAAAGAAACACATCAGTTAGCATAACACAGTTAACACATCACTGGAATCACACCCTTAGGCAGCAAATCATAATTATTATTATTATAAAGAAAAATGGGGTCTTTAATCCCTCCTAAGAAGGAGATTTTTTTATTATTATTATATTTCTTTCTGAAAAGGTCTGCCTTCCTTCCAAGGTTTAAGAGTCTACAGGAATAAATTCTTAGAAATGTTGATGGCATTTGAGTATTAATGTGTTTTGTTGAAGACTTGATACAAGCATACAGCTTTCTTATGCCTTCCATCTCTACATTCTAAGGTGCAAATTCTGCATGACCAAATGCTGTGCAGATACAGAGGCTTACTAATGATACTAAAATGCTTCTCAACTAGATTCACACACCTAATCAGTTGTGAAAATCACTGACTGACCTTACCACAAGGCAAAGAGAAACAGTTTTTGAAATCTTAGCCCCTGTCATTTCCCAGACAGAAATCTATCCGGCCTCCCAGGTAGTAATCACAACAGCTTTGGTGGCTGAAAGCCCATTCCCAGGGGCATCTGTCTTCCCCTGTGAGCAGGGTTGAAAGTGCTTCTGTAAAAGTACAGGAAAACTACATCAAACTTCCATGGTAGAGGGGCATCATGCTGTGGCCACCTTACACTCTTTTATATGCAAAGTCACAATGGTTATTATTTTTACCAGGTAAGCCTCAATCTTTTTATATTGGAGACTTCCATTCCTGCTGTACCAGTGTGGAAACAAAAGAATTTTCTCACTCTGCTACAAGAAAAATATTCTGCCTGTGCTGCCACAACTGTCACCTTTGACTAGTGAAAATTAAAAACCCTGCATGAATTTTAATGAATTCTCATGTGTCATATTCCTAGGACATCAAAAGAAACATTTTTTTTATTTATTAATGCAAGCCAGCACACTAATTTTGTCCACCTACCTATCCAAATTCTCAAATTTCCTTTTGAACCTAAAACTAATTGTCTGAGACCTTTCATAAATAAAGCATACAGAAAAACCTGTGCGTGAGATTTCAGGCAAACGTGTATATGTCTGTGTGCATGCCTGTGTTAGCATGTGCATCCTCATATTTTGCAGAGGCCAAGCTTAGCTAGCTAAGAATCAAAAGCATGCAACTTTTCAATTTCCTTTGCATATTTTTAGAAAGACCAAAAGAAATCCTCTTGAAAAACAGTTCTGGAATTTAAGCTATGGCAAATAAAGAAGAAAATTCCCTGTATTTATATTTTCTATCCAAGTAAACTCTACACTTGATTATAGCACAATATAAATGCAGATGTGACAATGCATTCTTTAAGCAAATCCCCCACAAATGCATATCAAGTCCTTTTGGGTTTCGATGCACCAGAAAACACCTTTTAATCTTGGGCTTTCAAACAGTTGCTCATACTGACCACTGTGCATCTAGTAACAATTCTCTTCCTACACATACATATTCAAGCAAAAATATCCATATGTTCAGGAGAAAAAAAACTCAACCCGGACACACCACAACATTATGTACCTGGCTGGAATAGATTATTACCCTGAAATCAACAAACTACATACTTATTGAATACTGTACCTTGTTATTTCTTCTTTAAGTTTACATGGATCCTCTGCATAGAATTTAATGCCAAAATACAGAGTGTATGGTGGTCCAGCTGAGGGGAAAAAATTGTTTAGTGCAAAAGTTAGTTGGTATGAACTGTTAACTGGTATGAGTTGTTACTAGTTGACTACAAATTAGCTACTAAGAAGCCTATCTTAATATTTTATGCTATTTTAAAGTTTCAGAAAAAAATCTTGCACTGACATAGCAAATCTGTACATCTACACTCATTAGACACAAGAAGAAGAAGAAAAGGCTTTTTAATATTATTTTTTGTAGTCTGCTGTTTATTTATTCACAGCTGATCTGTCCTCTTAGCATTTTCTCTTTGAAGATTTAACTTTAGATTTCATTGCCAACTTACCATTTCTCCAAATGACTTTTTTTTGCTGCTTGATTTTGACCTTTAGACACTTTTTCCACTGAAACATTTTAAAAAATGTAATTGTGCAGGAAATGTGATTCCCTGTCATAACTAATAATACTGTACACTAATCCCTTCCACACTTTCAAATATCTTAAGGAGCAACTTTAATTATGTACCACTTTAAATAAGAAATGTTTGGAAAAGCTTTTCTAATTCACATTTTTAAAACATTATTCTCCCAAAAGAGTCAGTTAACTCCGTAATGAAATTCTTACAGCTATATTTATTCCATGCATGCTCCAATTCTAAATCATTTTATAGGTCTTCAAATTCTTAAGTTAAATAATTATATAATGTTCTTTAATTATAATAAAAATATCTTGTTTCTGTGATATCTGAAGAGTGGCAATAAAAGCAGACAGTCTATTATCATTAAGAGGCACTAGTTTTACTTTCAGAAGCAAAAAGAAATCTAAATTGATTATGGTATGGTACAGTATGATAGAGATATCACAGCTACTGTAAAATTAATTTTACAAGTTAAGAATAGCACCATTTACTATTCTAAAATAAAATATAAGCACAGAGAAATCTTTGGATAATTATCACACAATTTACTGGAAAATGATGGTGTGTTTGATACAGCTATGAACTGCAGTATTACACTTGTTCAGGAACTATCAGTCTGTTGTGACTAGAATATATAGGTTGTACAGCCTGTATATGTGGAATGTTGCCCTGTTACTTCATCTTCAGATATGTTCTTAAGTTCAAATTAAATACATACTGTTTATCAATTCCTTATGTTCAGCAAGGGTCTTTGCAGGATCCAGCCAGTACTGTGAGAGAGATAATTATGGAAATTAGTCACTTAACATGGAAAACTGATACAGAAGAATTGAAACTCTATATTTATTCACATACTGATATTTATTAGCAGACTGACACACTTCAGTGTGGCACAGACTTGTGCCAGCTTCTGATCAGAGAAACACCATATGTACAAGTCTAACATTGCGTACCTTCTCTGGGGGCTGGGGTCTTCCTAAAAAGAAATGTGTTCGGTAAGAGCCACCACATCTCAGGCTTGTGACAAACTGGCTGTACAGAAGTATCATACCAAGTGTCCAACCATGTCAACCCGATCTGCTACAGCTAGTATACGGATGTGCAACCTTGCTGTTTTCTTCCTAGGAGATTAACCTAAGCAGGATAATTCTAAATAACAGCAACAATAAAGCATGGGACCTACCAGGAAAGAATGAAAGCACTTCACTTGTTTTCTGAAAAACAAAAGACTGTAGGGGAAAATAGGCATAACAGCTCTCTTCCAACACCTAGGGAACTCCTGTAAGAACATAATGATCAATTTTTCTTCATGTCCATCACATATGAAGAAATTGGCTCAACCAGAAACAAAAGAAAAATTAATTTTTACTTTTAGGAATGATTTCTAGTAGCAGCGGTAGAAGACAAATGGAAATTGGCTCCAAGGTAGAGAAGGCACAGACTCTTCCAGCAGACAGTTTACGAGACTAACTGGACAAGTGTGTCAGAGATGATCAAGGTACACTTAGCACGCCACAGCGGGATGAACTGTCACATGGATTCCCATGCCATTCGATCAACCGACAATGAGTATAATTTCTCATTGATAACTCTGCCCCAACTTTATCAAAATTCTAATAAAATTTACCCTGGTGTTACTGCTGACCACTGACCAGCTTTTTACTTCACATTATGGTTACACAGGTTGTCAGCATCCTGCTCTTGCAAACCCTCCAGCTACTTATTTCTTCCTTAGCTTGACATTACTGTGACTCAGTTTTGGAAGAAAGTGTAGAGGCAGCTGCCAAGACCATTCTTGACTTCCTTTTCTGCAGTTCTCTTCACTCATACACAAACTCTTTGTACCATCTGATGTTGGCACCCCTTCTTAAAACACTGGAAACAAAAAGGCTGAAGAACACAGCTGCCAGAAAGAGCAAATTAAGGCAGATTGAATCTATGTCCTTAGTACCCACAGCTTTTTTTAACTAAGCAACTAGAAAGGCTAATGAACAAGAAATTCCTCACCTGTACCCCTGAACGAAGCATATAAAGAATACGAATGAAGTTATTAATAAAAAAATATCCCCCTTTTATCCAACTCCTCTGGAGTAAAAAATCTCACTATTAGAAGGAGTAGTA
>VZZY01020512.1:0-11932 GCA_013400335.1 Eurystomus gularis | reverse complement strand
TTTGACCAGCAGGCCTTGACTCATGCATGCCTATCTCTTGCCTTTCTTGCCTAATCTCTTACACCTGGGGATTAAGAGCTCTTGTGCTCTATGGAAAGCGTCCTTAAAGATCTGCCAACTCTGTTCTGCCTCATTTTCCTCAAGGGCTGTTTCCCAGGGGTTCTATGGACTAACTCCTTGAACAGCTGGAAGTTTGCTTTTCCTAAAATTCAAGGTCTTGACTTTACTCATATCTACTCTTGACTTTGACCCATATCCCTCAGGACTGTGAATTACAACAGTTTCCTGGATTGCTTACAGTTTGCCATACTTCTTTTCCAGAAGATATTGAGGTGGCTGAAGTCCCCCTGCAGGATAAAAGCCTGTGAGCGTGAAGCCTCTATGAGCTACAGCTGGAGTAAGAACGCTTTGTCAATAGGCTTCTCTTGATCAGGCAGCCTGTAGTAAAAAACCACAAGGTTCCCTTTGCTGACTTGGTCTCTAATTCTTACCCATAAGCTTTCAACCTCCTTGTTGCTATTTTTCAGAGGCAGCTCCTCACACTCTATCCATTTCTTGACGTAGAGGGCAAGACCACTGTCCCTCCTTCCCTGGCTGTCCCTTCTGAAGAGCCTGTGGCCACCAATAACCAAACTTCCAGTCATGGGATTCATGCCACCAAGTTTCAGTAGTGGCAACCAAGTCATAGCTTTCTAGCAGCATGGTGGCTTCCAACTCCTCCGATTTTTTTCCCATGCTGCATGCATTTGTGTAGAGACACTTCAGCTAGGCTGTTGGCCATGTCACCTTCTTAGAGGAACACACCTTAAATCCTTTGAGGTATTTATTTGGTGTTTCCTTGTTGTCTTCTTACCCTCAGAAGCCCTGGCTCACCTCTGTACTATTTTATTCTAAATTAGGGCACCTTTACCCAAGTGTCACTGTTATCTATCATATATCAGACACATCTTGCTAAATCTTTGCAATTAGATGAGTTGTACCTTTAGAAACTAAGAAAAAATAAGTATAGCTTAGCTATATTTGAGCTTTGCAGACAAAGAAGACATCTGGCTGCTGGCCATGAACTAGCAACATTTTCCTCTATATTCAGGAGTTTTCCAGTCATCAGCTATGGAGTGCCCACTTAGTTTAATGAGTTACATGGAGGGCACAGAGCCAGTTTAGTGACATGCCACCACCACTCAATAAATAACATAAAATAAAAAATAAATATTTTCTTCACATTTATCTTTAAAATATTCACTTAATCAATAACAATGAACATAGTGAGTACCTAAGGAATTACACTAGAGCCCATTCATTTTAACACTTGTCAGCTAGCTCTGAAACAATATCACCAAAGCCAATTCATCAAGCATATGGCTATACCTCACTTAGGCAACTTGATAAGACTATGGTGAGGACAGAAAGAGGTGCACCAATTTCACTAAGTAAGACCCATTAAATAATGAAGATACCTGCTGTACTGCCCTTCTCCTCTTGGATACTTGCAAGGAGGTTATGTCACTTCCTTCCAAGATAACACTACCCCAATAAAATCAATACATCCTTGTCTCCTGCATCAGGCATCAGCATCTAGGCACTTTAAGTTATACATCTCCCTTGAAATCAGTGAAGATACAAGGACACTGGGCTGGGGAGAACCAGTCTCCTAAAATGGTTGCAGTTGTAGAAAATGTAAGGGAAATCCTGGTGTGGAAAGAACAATTCAAAAATAAGATCTCCGCTTACCCCCACCTGAACCACATCCACCACTTTCCCCCATCTTTGTGCCATTCCCCTGCCCAGAAATCCCTCAGAGCCGCCGGCTGAGCATCTGAGTTAAAAGCAACCAACACAGAGGATGAGGGGCTCCTGAACAAGATAGTTAGCTCCAGCTGGCTCAGACCAAAGCCTCTTAAATGTATAGCTCCCCACATCTTCCTTCTTCAGCCATGACTAACAGTAAAAATTAGTAGAAAAATGTATAGGAAATGCCTCATTTCAGATACTTACCAGCCATGCCCACCTGATTTGTGGTGTGCCCTGCACTGTTGCATTGGTCGGTGATGGTGGGGTGCTGGTGTAGTCACCTGCTCTGCTGTTGCCGCTGTTTGCCTGAGGAATTCTTAATCACCCTTCCCTTCTGGAGTACAGACTTGCTGCTAAGTGTGTTGTGATATATTTCCCTCAGCGTGATAAATTAATGTTGCCTACAAGTCTGCCTCTTGTGATACTACTATCTGCAAACCTTGTTTCCCATTCTAGATGTTGGCAGAGTTGTTCTAGAAAGTGGAGAGAAATAATTAGGTTTTCATCGTACACGTTGAGGCTTTTAATGTCGCCTTACATACTTGCTCATTCCCGTTGACTCTCACATGGTTTTCAAAGCATGCTAGCTTGCCAGCTTTGGGTGCTCAGTGGGACAAAATGTTAGCACATGGTATCCATGCTTCATTACTCACATCCAGGCAATGCTACATGCAGACTAAACTCCAGCTCCACAGCCTGGTGTGGTCCATTGGAGAGCCCTGGAGGCAGGACTCCCGTGTTCCTTGAGGCTGAAGTCATTGCAGAGCTCCCCAAAAAGGCTTCCCTGTGCCCTGAATTCACCTTGTCCCCTAAGCACTACTGGGTGCTTAGGAGGATTTCTTCTCTCTGGAACAGAGCTGAGAGCCATAAACAGAAAGTATAGGGAAAGCTCCTGCTGTGTTCAGCTGAATTAAAAAAAATAAAGTACAGAAGGCTGAGGAATTTCTTGATTACTTGGTTAATTCAAAGGTCTGTGCATTTGGGAATTTTCTTATCCTGAATAAATGTCGTGTATTTTAAAACATTTCTCTTTCCTTTACACCTTTAAGCAAGCAGCATCTATACTGTTTAGACATACTGTTGTTTAAAAAATTCTCCTGTGTTACTGGGGACACAGGGGTTATTAAGGAAAGAAAATTGCCCCTTTTAACTATTGTTACTAATCAGGCAAGAGAAAGCTCCATCCCTTCATTGATTTGGATTCTTTCCTTAGTGTCAGCGTTATTAATTACATGAGTTATTGTACACCGGTTTGTTGGCAGCCCTTTCTGCCTGATTCTTTGAGTTAACTCCTTCATTTGCAATTTCCCACTGGGTTTGAATGCATGGGCAGTTTCTGCAAAAAAGAATAAAGTTATTAAGAGGAACTAGTGGCTTCATTTTGATCTGCTTATGCATCTCTTCCCTAGAAGGAAATCAGAAGACACTTAACATTTCATTTACATAACAATGCTCAATGCTATGTTTCTCACTTGTGCATATTGCACAGACAATAAAAGGGTTAATCTAATCCTCTAATCTATTGTTATAAGCCTTATTATTTTTCATGTCTTAATTTCATTAATGAATTGCTGCTTTTTACACGCATCTCCTTCCTCATCGCTTTTGTTTAAACCTCCTGGTGGGAAGGGTTAGATTAATTTTGTTGTGCCTTAATGAAACTATACGCTACATTAGATTTAACCATTTGGCATGCCCTGCCAACATCACCATTATGCATAATGAATTACTTTTTGTGAGTCCCAAACTAACACAGACCATCCATGTTCCTCTGTAGGTATTGCAACAACACAGCTGGCAGATGTACCAAGTTCAATCATTACCTTGAACTCACATGGAAACCTAGAGCTTGACACAAGACTGCAGCTTTTGAAAATTTTTCATGTAGTAATTGGAGAAACACAAATGCTTTCAAGAGATTTGGAAAGCTCATTAAGCTTTGCTGTTATCTACCATTAACTATGTTTGATATGCATATGCATGTGGGTGGATGTATATGCTGGGTCTGCAGCCACACACAGAAGCCTCAATGAGGGAGCGTGTGCTTCATGCTGGGACCAGCTGACTTCCTGCCCTCTATGCAGTTTACATGCATGCACACAGATGAACATCTTTTTCAGTGGCTAAAGCTTTTAACATGTGAACTCTGCTCCAGCAGCCAGTCTGATGACCCTGACAGGATTTCTCTGGCCCAGCTTGCTGCCAGTGAAGTGACATCAGGAAAAATTTGATTAAACGTGCAAACCAAGCTCCCTTCTCCCAGGTCTAACATCCTGTCACCTTCAGTTTCTTTGTTTGCTGTTCATCAGAGATGCTCAGCCTGTTTGTCACTGGGATGTCACAGAGGTTCTTCAAGAGTCAGACACTCAGTAGCCCCTTTCATCACTCTTCCTGTCGCCCAGCTACATCCTAGGACATGAGGGTCCCAGGTGTGACCTGCAGCAGCAGGACCCTTTCCCAGGAGCACAACAGTTGAGTTATCCAAGGAGAGGAGAACAAAATGTGGGTCCCATGCACCTACTCCTGCACCTTATGCCGGGGTCAGTTAGTCTCTGGCCACTGCAGCTTAACCTTCATCACACCCACATCTGCCATCTCATCCATTTGGGACATCTCACTGTCAGGAGAGTGACAGAAGTTGTTTGATCCAAGAAAAAGTTACATACCCCAGCCTGTTTCTGTTAATTACAGGAACCTCTACTGGCAACACCTGTGCTGTCTTGTCTGCCTCCACCTCCGCCCACCTTCAGCCTCTATGTCCCCAGCTTGGAGCATTCAGCTCTGTCTGTTTCATGTGTCCCATCTGAGCTTTGCTTATGATCCTGTCCTTGCTGGATGGAACACAGTTAACTCTGAAGCAACAGTAAACCCTCAGGTAGGAAAAACAGCTCTGTGGGGATTATTGTATTTGCTATACATTCATGTAACTCATGAACAACTTAATGTGCCTGTGACAGGAATTCACATGCCTGAGCAAGATAAGCAGTATTTGGACAAGTGTTTCTGAACTGGATTGAATGTAAGAATGATAATAACCTGTTTATAATACAAAGCTATTTTCTGTCCTTCTGGTAATGGAAGATGCTTCCAGATTCACCTCAGTGATTGTGGTCTGAGCTTATCTTTTAATTTTTTTTCTAACCTTAAAATCCTCCTATAAGTTCTGCATCTGCAGAAAACCATATCTGTTGTTACAGGATTTAGTTAGTCGGATCTAACTTTGAAGCTGACCCTGCTCTAAGCAAGGCCATGGTGATTTTTCATAGGGTCCTTGCAGTTACACAGCCCCTTTGACCTCAGGGACAATATCCAGTAGATCTTCTCAGAACTTCTGACCCAAAGCTATAGAGTTGTACACATAAAGGCAGCTTCTGCTTCATAAAACAGCTGGAGGAAGGAGTTGCTCCTTTATCTTCTCAGTTCTAGCAGAGTGATTAGTTCTTTCCACAAGACCCAGTTATAATTTCCACTTCTGCCTTAGAAGATTAATTTCCTGTTGAGAAGTGAGCCTTACCTACCACAGCATAGGCTCTTTTTGGCCAAAGGTTAAGGAGAAGGGGTTACCATAATGAAAACTTAAAAGGAAGGCATGGTCTGTAATGAGAACACCTTGCATTCTTATTCCTCTTGTATCACTATTATTTTACATAGCCAGTGTGTAATACACATGCAGAACCTTTAGAGGGGGACTGAGCGTCAGCCCTCCCGCTCCTTCCTTGACTCCTACCCATTCTGACTTGTTGCAGCCCTTGCCCTGCTGGATGTGACGAGCCTCACCAAGGATGCTTGCTTCTCTCCCATGACCTGATGCAGACAGATTGGATGCCTCTTCCAGCTGCTGGATGCCTATAATGGAGAAGGTGTCTCACTTTTCTGTTTCAACAAAGTCTTTCTTAAACATACAACTTCATACATTTAAATATATAAAGACATATACATACACACATATAAGCATGTGTGTGAATGTATAGATGTATATATTTTTTTTTTCATATAAATATATATGTCAATGTATCCATACATATATTTCCAAAGTTTTTCCCTTGTAACCAACCACAGTACCCTTCTAATTGGAGGATATTTTTCTGTTTTCTGAGCAGATGTGTGTTGGCTCAGTCTTGCAGATGCCATCCATTGCTTCTGAACATCCATTACTTCTGTGTGGAACACAGCCTTTTTAATCTTCTCCTGTAATCAGCTCCCAGGAGCCCAGACTCTGAATTTGTGAGAGGTACAAGTATTGTACACCGAACCAGTGCAGACATAGGACTCTGAAACTCTGCCTGTATCTTGTCTGTGCCAATATAGCTGTTATAAATGCCAATGTGTGTGATAAGCTGAACAAAGTTCTCAGACAAAATCTGGCACTAGGCAAAAAAACATAGGGAAAGCCAGTTTTGTGAACCCTTTACTGGTCTTTGTTTGGAACTCATAAATGAAAATTAGGAGCTATTAATCCTGCACATGCTCCCTCCAATTTTTAATTACAGATATTGAAACTAATGGGTAAATTGCAAGACCGCAAGCAGGGACACTGGCTATAAAATTTGTGGAGATATACTTTTGTTTGTTCATATGTCCTTGAAAAATGCAAATGAAACTGCTTGGCATCACGAAGCCAAGTCAAATATTTTCCTCAGGTGGCGAGGTTCTCTTCTAAGAAATCTTTATTTGTTTACCAATAGACAACATTAATGACAAGGACTAGACTTGAAGGGAATTAATGCATGACGGCATTAAGGGGTACATTGTAAAGTCTGATTTATTTTAGATCCACAAAAGCAATGAAATTTATTGTCAAATCTGAGTCTCTCAGCTGACACTCTCTAACTCACATGGGACTGCTCTGTCACTGAGGATTTGGGGATATGTAACTTCAGGCCCTTCCCTTGGTGCCTTATGGTGCTGCTGAGTGCTGCTTTCACTGATCTGAAGGGAGGTCTGCCAGCCTTCCTGCAACTCCATGTGTGGCACCTGGTTCAAATGACTCAAGAAGCTAACTTGTGTATTTGTGGAAACTTTGCATCGTGGTTACATTTGTTGTATTTTTTCTTACCTTCAACTTTAAGAACAATTGGTGCCAGTTCAAGAGCAGTGAAAGACATGAACCTCTGTGACCCCAGTGCAGTTCTGCTCCATCTGATGGAAGTAATGGACTCTGAGCCTTCAGAAACATTACACACAGAGTTGCACCTAGGTGGTTACGTAGCACACAGAATAGTCCTTAGAGACCCACAGAACATATGCTGCATTCCAGAGGTTTAATGTTGGGTGTCAGGATACCTTGGTTAAATTCTCTGTCTTGGGATTAGATTTGGTGTTGCAGATCATGTAATCGGGAATTTCAATTTGTCATGCAGAGCTAATTGGCTTAGATATGTCACTTTAGAGACCTGGGTTCTCTTCCCTGGTAGAAGAACACTAAACCTAGCTGTCCTGGTAGGTTTGGTGGATTGAACCTAAACCTTAACACTAGCTCACTAGTGATAGCACTGCCTAGTGGAAAAGCTAGCAACTGTCTTTGGAAGAGATAGTCTTAGAAATTCCAGCCTTCATCCAAATATTACTTTCCTTTGGTTACAGGGCCTCTTAAACAGGGAAGTTTTCCTTTCACATTTCGCCGTATCTGCAACAGGCACAGGAGGAGTTGTGGTGTTTGACTATCCATGAAGTTAAGGACTTGCATTGTAGGAGATGAAATGCTAAATGTAGCCCACTGTCTTGAGGTGTGTCTGTGATTTTATGGATTTCAGACAGCCTTACAGCATTCACATCACTCCAACAGTTTTCATGATGCTGTTTGAAGCAGCAAAGCCCACACTCAGGCTGGTGAGGAGGTTTTAAAGGGTCTGACTGTTTGCCTGTCACACTGGTTTCTACAAAACACAGCCAGGAAGATTTGCTGTGAGGTCCTCTGTTTCTGGTCAGATACTTGTCTCTGAGCATCAGCTCTTACATCCTTGCAGAGTGGTGATTTGAGAGCCACTGGAAACAGGAGTATTCACAGTGCAAATGCCAGTAGGAAGCGATCCCAAGGAAAGGGCTTTTGCAGACCTCACACAGAGACCTTTTGCGGCAGTACTACTTAATTGTCAGAATCTAGATCAGCACAGTCTGGTGCCCAGGGCCCCTGAGCCAGCTTCCCAAACCACACCGTCTCTCAGCCTCATCATGCACCCCAATGTCAGTGTGCAGGTGACCTGGAGAGAGCAAGTCTGCTTCGTTAAAGCAGGTTCACTGTGTTACCCACACAGTTCAACTGACCCCAGGCTGTTTCTGACTTAGCCACCGATCTGCCATTTCCCTTCTGCTGTATCTCAATAATCCAAAACCTATTATTGCACAGAACCATGGACCACCATCACATCTGGCATCAGTCAAAAACCAGTAAACAGTAGAATGAACACAGTCGATCCAGCTGTCTGTGTCAGACTGCTAATGTACAAACTGATATTGAATACAAGTCACAATGGATAAAGATAGTTGATAGTGATATGCAGATGAGGAATCACCAGTGTTGAGGTGACATTTGCCTGTTATTCTAAGGTGCTCTAAGGACTGTCATCAGGAGTAGTATCAATTGTCTCCTGAATAGTTAGGTTAAGGGAGACTTCTGAGCTTTAATCTTGGGTGTATGCAAACTACGGGTAGTTTTATTTCATTTCTCCAGCATCATCTCTTTAAAACTCATGCTGACTGTTTGGAAATTGGAAATAAAAGCTTTTATTTAGATTTTACATAAGTTGACTTGAATTTGCTTGACTTCTACAAAGGTGGTTAAAACAAAGTTATTCCTCCTGCCAACAAACGTGGCAAATTTAAAAGCAGGAGATTAGGACACCTTAAAAGTGCTCTGGTGTTCTGAATGCATGTAGTAAGTGAAGGATATATTCTCTCTTGCCTTCCTTGCCTCTGACACATGCTTCCACCACCTCTCATTCATCAGATTTTGCAAATTGTTGAGAATTGTGTCAGACCAGCCTGCTGACTGAGTGGAAAGCCAGTTACTAAAATAAAAACACATGAGTTTTCCTTTAAATGTACTATCCTGGGTCAACCTTGCACAGGTGCAGCACAGTTCCACTAAGGGCCTGAGGACTTTTGGTGTAGATAAAACCAAAGACCATGAAAATCAGTCACATCCAAAAGCAGAAGCTTCAGAGCTGCCCAATTCCCAGAACTTTGCTCAGATCGCCAAGCTACAACATGATTTTTAAGTTTCCTAATGCAATGGCAGGAACAGTTTTTTAAAGACCATCTGTGCTTGTACTTCAAAGATATGGAAGATTTTTCTTGTGGTTTAATGTTCCTCTTAACTAGCATAAAATTTAGCAGAGGGACAGAATACATCTGCTTCAAAAACATACAAACATTGGTATTCATTTATCCAGCAGAACATAGCTAAACCCATGCTTTTATCATCACACATGCCAACTTTGTAAATACAGCAGATAATCCTTAAAACTCACGTAATGCACTCAACAGACTGCAATGCTTCTTTTTTACCAGTGTTTGGTGCATAAATGCAAAAGTATTTCCAAGAATGAAAAAAGAAAGTCCTGGAAATGAACCAGTACCACTCACATAACAGAGGTACAAGGCCCATGTGGAAAGGGTAATTTCCCCTAACAGATATGAGTTTTCTCCATTAGCTTTGGTTCCATTCATAGGAACCAGCAATGCATTTTCACTATAGCTTATCTGTGGCTGCTTCCATTCAAACTAATTTCATTTCTATTTTGTATTTCTATACACAACAACTGAGCCTGAACATCTTTTTTCAGGCTTGACATTGAAGTTTTGGTTGGCCTGTAACTGTCCAGTGATAGAAGACTTGCTCTGGAGAGACCCCTCCCAGCTCAAAATTGGGAATGGGAATTGGGAGTGCTCAGCTCAGCTCACAGTACTGAGTTCCCCAAGTTTTGTGTCCAACACTTTAGAGAAACATGAGAAATCACCACCGTGTGCTTTTCTGCCTCTGCATTTAGGTCTAACTTGACTCCCACCAAAGTCAGTATATTTAGAACTTAATTTCAGTGGGATCCTTCCTGAACTGTTCCTGGTCATTGCTGGGACAAGATGCAAGAATACTGAAGCAAAGGCCTACACAACGGACATGAGGATGTGAAGGAAGAAAAGAAGAAGAGCCCTGGCCCACTTTGTTCCAGGCGCTAGATATTCCCATGCGCTCCACATAGCTCTGCAGGATTCACTTATTCTGATGTGACCCTGGCCATGTGAGGAAGCAGTACCACAGCCAACATCCTTCACATACACATCACTTTGATGCAGGAGCTGTGTACACCTATTGCTAGCAGCTTAGTTAAGAATGGAAAGAATATCAAACCTTGAGGCAATTCTATGCTCATTGATGGCATTCAGCGTCTGCCACATAAATCAGCATTTCATACAGATGTTAATCAAAACATGTTCCTTTGTCAATTGTGCTATTGTGAATACTATTCAGGGAATTTTAAAGGTCCCTGTAGGTTCTCATGACTTCCTAGCCACGACACATGTCACAGCAGATGAAAATGTGAGCAAGATATGATTTTGTATTTCTTTCGTGTATCTTGGAACCATCTCATTGCTGTTCTTTGTCAATGCTGTGATGTCATTGTTGGCCCATGCCAATCTCAGGAAGTTCAATAAGGCCAAGTGCAAGGTCCTGTACCTGGGCTGGAGCAATCCAAAGCACAAATTACAGGCTGGGCAATGAGTGGATTGAGAGCAGTCCTGAGGAGAAAGACTTGGGGGTGCTAGTTGCTGAAAAGCTCAACATGAGCCAGCGATGTGCAAGTACACTCCAGAAAGCCAACCATATCCTGGGCTGCATCAAAAGAAGTATGGCCAGCTGGTCGAAGGAGATGATTCTCCTCTTCTACTCTGTTCTCGTGATGCTACACCTGGAATACTTCAGCTAGCCCAGGAGCCCCCGATACAAGAGGTACATAGACTTGTTGGAGTGGGTCCAGAGAAAGGCCACAAAGATGATCAATGGCTGGAACACCTCTCCTAAGAGAACAGGCTCAGAGAGTTGGGGNGGTACTGGCTTTAAACTGGAGGAGGGGATATTTAGATTAGTTGTAAGGAGAAGTTTTTCACTGTGAGAGTAGTGAGACACTTGAACAGGTTGCCCGGGGAGGTTGTGAATGCCTCAAGATGTGTTCAAGACCAGGTTGCATGGGACTTTGAGCAACCTGGTCTAGTGGAAGGTGTCCCTGCCTATGGCAGGGGGGTTGGAACTAGATGATCTTTAAGGTCCCTTCCAACCCAAACCATTGTATGATTCTATGACACTGATTCTACGACACTATTATTCTACAATTCTATGATGTTGATCTCTAATCCTGACCCACCTGGGCTCAGCAAGGGGGTATATGCATATGGATAAGGATATGGATATATTTGACATATACCTAATTCATTTCTATTTCTATTTCTATTTCTATTTCTATTTCTATTTCTATTTCTATTTCTGTTTCTGTTTCTGTTTCTGTTTCTGTTTCAATTTCTTTCTAAATAATACTATTTCATATATATTAACATGAATTTTCTGAGAATTTTTTTTTATTAGGTATGTGCTGGCAAGTCAAATTGAAAAAAAGCAACAATAATTCCCCACTATTTTAAACACACAGGAAAAAATATTATTAAAAATAAAAGATAAATCAGCATTTTGTCAGAACGGAAATGTATGCTAGTAAACTGGAAACTTTATTCTTTACGCAAGTAACTTACTATTCTTTTTCAACTTACTGAATTCACTGAATGAAAAATATCTTTATTTTCTGTATTTACTCCAAATGCATTATTGCAAGAAAGAAACTTCCGTTATTTCATTGCTAAATTACAGATACCAATGGAAAGAAATTTCAAGTTATAACGCTTTGGGCATGTAGACAGCTTTTAGACAGACATTTCAAAGTTTTCATGGCAAGAAATGAAATTTTCTAACACGTGCTCATTATTTCAAACTCAATGCAATATGTGTTCCTCATCAATGTAAGTATTTTGGAGTATCACATCTAAAAATAATTTTAGGAACTATTTATAGTGACAGACTTCCTTATGGTGTTATAGTCATTAAGCTTCTACTTACACACATCAAGATGTGTGGCCCCAGGGCCAGCAGCAGCAG
>VZZY01020511.1:0-52958 GCA_013400335.1 Eurystomus gularis | reverse complement strand
TTTTTCGGTTGACTGTATCAGTCAAATTAAATCACATTATATCATTTTGCTTGCTTTCTGTCACATGCCTCATGACTTTGTCATTCCCATAAAACAGTCCTGTATCTGTCTCCTTTCTGTTACTTATGACAATATAATTTGCTTTATGTTATTGAATGGTAAGACCATGTTAAATTATATGGAAGTGTAATTCTGTAACACAAATGGAAATCACTTGTTGTTTTAAGATCTTTGATGAAACTTCTATGCTGGACTGCCTCATTCCATAAGATAATAGTTTTTCTGTAAAGTCTACCAATACTGCTGTTAAAAATGCAGTGATTCTGCTAATAGCATTAAATCTTTGGTATAATTCCTTGTTAAATTGTGAAAATTCAGGTTTTTTATACTAGAAACAGAAGAAAAATTTTCTAATACTTCACTCAATGAAGTGTGTATCGGATAAAATGTATTCTTTTCTCAAAGAGACCACCTTTTTGTGGGATTTGGTAATAGGAAGAAAAAGCAGTTCTTTCCACAAAGCTGATTTATTTAATATTACAAATTATGAAGGAATCTACATTATGTCTTCCTAATTGAGCATGAGTTACTGCAGCATCCCACTATATATACTGGTTGTACTGTTACAGCTTACTTTAAACAGCTTACTGTTTAAAAACAAATCTGAACATACCTCTAAAGAATTAACCAGAAATCTGTTTGAATATCTACTAACAAAAGAAGGCATGAGGTATAGTTTACAGCAGTAAACTATAGTAAACTAAAAATTCATTTTTTAGTTTCAATTGAGATTTGAATTAACCCTTTCACTGTTACTGCATACTGGCCTTTCAAAATCTTCATTTATTTGAGTAGTTGCGCAGGAAAGACAGGATGTTTATCTTAGCCAGTGATTTAAGAAGAGGCCATTTGTTGCTGCTGTGGATATAGACTAGAGGAGTCTTAACTACTCAGGATAAATGAAGTGATTTGTTTTGTTTACCTCCGATCTTTCCAACAAACTCATTTACAAAAGATAATTTTATGTACATAGAAAAGCCTAAAAGTCTCCTTAGGGCAGAAAAACGTGAAAGATTTAATACAGCTAACTGTCTTAGTGTCCATCAAACTGCATAACTAAAGCCCTGAACCTGTGCCTGCTGTTCTGTGCACAAAGCATCCTCATGGCAGGTGATCTAGCTCAGTACACTTAAGATCCTGGTGCAGTTTAAAGTAGGTGTCTGGAAAAGGTAAGGCTGTTCAGAATTTCTTTTCTTGCTCTGTGGTTGCTGGTAGAATAGACCAGTAGTACACCAAGTAGTTCAGAGAAAGATAAATTATTTTGGAAGCCACCATGGTTTGTTGGTTGTGTTGCTGATTCATTACTGGTTTCCATCTCAGGTGTAAGAAGAGATTGTGTAAATGGTTATTCTTTTGAATTTTTATTAAAGATGACTAAAAGGATCTACACAGGCTGTACTTTTTAAGGGTGGCAGCTGCACGATGAAAAGCAATGTTTGTTAGTAGTTTAGATTGTGAGCTCAGTCGAATAACCATGTAGATAAAATATAATGTGTAGATTGATAATACAGTGTTCAGCAGCAGCGCAACGTTAAGCTGCTGCTCTTTAACATCTGTTGTGTTCTTTTATCTCATTTTAAAATGCAGCTGCCTAAACAGTAAGATTGGTGGACTGGGTTGAGATGAAGTAAAGGAGTTATTTAAGATAGCAATGTCACCCTGCGTTACCTGACAAACCATGTCCAAAGCCCAACTCTGCCAGGCTGCTGCATGCTGTACACCTTGCTTGTTTTCTAGATAATTCTGTTCAGTGTAACATCCGTCATGTTTTATAAACTCTTCAGAACCAATGTATCACTGCTTGGCTTTTGTATTGCTAATGTTTTTGAAACGTGCAGTAGAGATTTTGGTGAAGTTAATGCACTGTTCTATTGTCCTCAGTTTCAGAAACCTACATCTGTATTGCACAGTGGACTAGTAATATATTTTTGTGATAAACATTCATGTATTAAAGCACTGACCGTAGTATTTGAGAGATGGGTTTTATAAAGGCCTGTTTAACCTTAGGTCTGTTGAGTCAGAGTAGAAGTGTTGCTGAACAATCCAGCATGGTGTTCATTCCTTGTACCATTGTTGAGTTATATTTTCCAATTTTTAAACAAAATTGAATGTACAAGATGAGGTTATTTTCAGATCTGTTTTGCACAGGTCATAGTTTTGGATATCTCATTGTTTACAGTTCAAGAATGGCTTGATATTATTTGAAAGAACTTTGAAGATATCTGGTTTTAATCATTTAAGTGCAATTTAATTCTTTTCCGTAGGTCTTCCTGTGTTTTCAGAGAATTGCTGCTGACATACTTGGCATCAAATTAAACAAAGCAGAATTGGAACAATCACAGGTGATTTTCCACAAACACATGGGTTTATTCATAGTATTTTTCTAGCATTAAAAAAAAATCTCATTGCAAATTAATAACTGTCCTTTAAAGCAAGCTGCATCTGTTGTTCTGAAGATAATTATTTACTTTCACAACAGCTTTTTTTTTAGCATAATATTTCTTTATTTATCCATCGTGATAAACTTGCTGAAACAAGAAAATATATGTTCAAAATATCAGGAAAAACCTTTAGTTTGAGAGCTGTTTGTTTTAAAAGTAGCACTTAAAATTGGCTTAGAGATTAAAACTTCTCTATATGTATGCATATACAGGTAGCTTGGAAGATACTATTATATATACATTAAATATTGTATATTGATGTCAGATACAATTTTATGACAATTTTTCTTTTTAAATCCTTTACATATTTAAAAACATTTCATTCTAGAACACTGCAAATTTAAGTGATAGAAGGCATAAGCTTATGTGATTGGAAATGTTCTAAATCAATCTTCATTGTAGTCATACAGGAAAAAATATTATTTGTCAGTCAGACACAGGAATTACCTATTTCAAATCTGATGTTTGGTTAATCTCAGATTTTAGTCTTCATTGTGTGCCTGTGTAATACAGGACCTTAGTAGTGACTGTCTGCCTCAGGAAAGGAATACTGACTTTGTAAGGTCATTGCTTCCCCTGTATTCTGATGTGCGAATGAGAACTGAATCCTATTCTGGTTGAGTATACACATGTTCAACAGCAGGCAGACCTGTGGAATCATGCCTTTGGGTAGCTATTGTGGCTCTCTGGCACCTGCAATTATTTTTCTTTCTATACCAGTCCCAAAAAATCTCTCACTTAAAGGAGCTGCGTAGTTTCTGCCCTTGCATTTCGTGTTTTGTTCTTTGTGTTATGAGTGTTATCTTGCGGATAACACAGTAGGAAAGGGCTGAGAGAGGCGAGAATATTTCCTAGCAATCAACAGGAAGGTTGTCAAGAAGGGTGTTCGGGTGTTCCCCAGTCTCTTACATTGGTTAGCAGTGAGATGGGGACAGGAATATAGAAATTTCACTGTGAACACATGGCAAAACCCTGCTGCATGTCCAGCTCTCAACTGTAGCAGAGCTTTGTTGCAGTCCATGCCATTCAGTAGTTGCTGTGTGCTCTAATAAGAGCATTGCTTTAGGACCTTATGATTTAATTGGGAAAAGATGGTTTCACGAATTTTAAAAATTTGAACTGTAGCTATATCAAAATGTGAGTACTTGCTTAACTGTATCTACCAGAATTGGAGGCACTTAGTTTTTGTCAGTGAAAGTTAGATCAAGAATGGGTTAATTGTTCAAATAAGCAAGCAAGCAAGAGGTTTTCTAATGTAATTCCTTTTTCCTTACCACCTCCTTCCTAGTTCCTACTTCTAAAAACAATTTTCCTGCCAGTATGGCTGTGTGCATAGGTTCAAACTAAGAATATTTTATACAGACTTAGTTTCAGAAACCTCAAAAATAAAGATTATACTACTGAGGCAACCCTTACTATATAATGACGTTTGAGATTACAATATGCTTATTTTAAATTCACTTGTTGAACCAAAATGTGACTTCCTAGGACTGCAAGTGACTACCAACATAAAACAAATACCACAAAATAAGTCAACAAGTTTGTTTAAAAAAAAAAAAGGGGCAAAATATTTCTTATGTACAGCTTGGTCTTCTGCTTTTTGAACTATACAATAAATATGTAATTTCTGAAAGTGTTTTACCACAGCAGTGTTTACAATCTGTGTTGAAGTGGTTAAGTAGAAAACTCTATTGCAAAGAGTAAAATGGTAAAATATGCTTCTAGTGCATACCTAACAAGCAAAGCTAAGGAGCTTCAGAACGCTGTAATTTACAGATAAGGAAATATTGAGTGTGTCTTTTCAGTAATCTTTTCCTACCAAGACACCATCTGTCTGTTGGTCTGAGCTCTGTGATTATTTGCATATAAATAATTCAGCACATAAAGTGTTCTTTAATTTTTATTTGGTTGTTTAACAAGCACTGGAACATCACACTTAGATCTCTCTGTGCTGTGTAGTTTTGTGTTCTAGTCACTCAGGTGTAAGCTTTTTGATAGGTTTGCAAATACCTTACATTTAAAAAAGAATATGATAAATGGGGTTGTACAGAAAATTTTAGCTTTCTAAAGAAAGTGTTTATTTTTAGGTTGGTTTTAAAGTAGGAACTTCCATATCACCCTAGCTCAAGAGTATGTAACTTTCTATGTCAGATGGGTGTCAGCTTTAAGTAGGCTTCCTCCTACCTTAGTATAGCAATTAGAGTTTTAAATTTTATTAAGCATATCAATGAAATAGGTAGTATTTGGATCAGAGAAAGTTGTTATGCAAATGGCAGTAGCAATAGCCTATAAATAAACTGTGGCCCACATGTTACTGTTAATGTGAATCCAAGCTATAGTGATAAAAAAAGGTAAAAAAACCAAACAAACCCTGAAAACCCACGAACAACAGCAACAAAACAATAACAAAAGAAGAAATAAGGAAACAAAGCCAGTAAATGGAGTAGGACAGAGAAGAAACTTTACTGTCGTGATTCAGGTACAGCAGAAGTCACTATGTGGTGCTATGCTGTGCATGTAGCTGAAGAGAGAGAGCTGGGAAGCAGCTGCCTGACTTTGCAAAGTTCTGCTAATCAAGCATAGTTTTAATCTATGCTGAGCAAGCAATAGTTCTTTGTTACCAGTAAAATGTTTGCTTCCTTTGAGAGTACTATTTTGAGTGAGCTGTAGGAATTGCCCCAATTTAAGTCAGTGAGAAACCAAAGGGAATTGTATTGGAGTGCCTGTCTTGTTAGCTCTGTCTGAAGGTTCATTGTTGAATGGAACCAAATACCCTGCTCACTTATTAAGATAGAAAAGGGAAAGTCTCTACATAAAACTGGAGGAGGAAAACTTTAACCTTCATGTCCTCAGGGGGATGAATAGAAGGGCATTTCTTGAGCGACATTTATTAGTCTGCAGTGAAAAAGCCTAATTGAAGTAGTGTCTAGATGCTGTTTCCCAAAATCATGAAGCTGGTCTCTTGGCTAGAAGGAGGTGGTGTTAGATGATGTGGCCTGTACTAGGTTTCTGGTTTACCACAGACTTTTTTTTAATGACAGGTACAAGTCACTTAGTATGGTGGTGGTTTGTTGGGGTTTTGTTTTGTTAATGGGCACAGAATTTCCTTAAATTGTGGAACAGGTATGTGAATGTGGTCCTTAAAATTTCTAGGCATTTAATACTCTAGCACTTGGACTATAAAAGTACATAAGTGCAGGGATACTAGGTAAATGCTGTAAAGAAACAAATAAAACAGCACAATAGTAAGCGTGACTCATCCTTAAATCAGTAAATATGCAAGTGTTGACTTGGATTTAATCTTTAAACAAAGAGTAGAATACATTTTAGTTTTTACAATTGTGCACTGTTTACACATTGGGTTATATCTTTGAATTTTCTATGTTTTGTGTAATGTGAGATTTCCTTATTTTTAAAAATGAGAAGGTTGCTGCTTGAATGTTTGTTGGAGAACATCAGATGTCTTCGTTCAATCTCAGTGGTAACAAAGTATAAGATGAAATACTGAGTTTCTGTGAGGTGCCAACAGTGAAATGCTGTATGTGAATTATGTTTTATTATGTATTTCTTCATTATTAATGATTGTCTAATGTTGAGAATACTCTTTAAAAATTATTTCTAGCACTTTTGATTTTATGCCTGAAGATTGCATTGCTTATGTTTAAAATTGATTATATTTGTCACAGTCACTAGGAAGATCTTAAAGCTGACTTGCAGGTGGTTAGAAATAAGTAATAGGAATCCCAAACACATTATTTTAACTTGTATGAATTTGTGGGGCTTGACTCATGACTTTTGAGCTTTGTTGACTGGCAGAACTGCAGAACTTCTTGTGAAAAATGGATGGGGTGCTTGGTCACCTTCAAATTAACAGCACACCTTCTGATAATTAACTGCAAGAACAAGCCTTAGAAATTGAATATTTACAATATATTGTTTTAGAAAACAGCTGCAGCAGTTTAAGATATTAATGCAACCCAAGCTATTTGTTACTGCCCTTTTGCTGGAATTTATCACTCCCACAGCAGAATCAGAAAATGGAAGGTGATCATGTGCCTTGGCCACATCAGGGTGAAGTTGAGCAGCTTAGCTTAAACTGCTGCTGAAAGTTGTTTTTAAGTGAAGCTGCCAGACTTTGTGCTGAAGCGGATGAGGTGCAAGTACACGTTGCATTCCACCAGCTGTCCTTTGGCAGCAGTGATCTCCAGCAGAGGAATAGGACAGACGTTTGGGGGTGGTAAGTTTTTAAACTGTCTCAGCTAGAGCTACTAAACCTTGTCTATTAACATGCTGAGCTGACTGTTAATCAAACCTTTATTTGGACAAAACTGTGGTGAAACAAAGAACTAGATTACTCTTTATGCGTGACTGGAAAGTAGAGCGTGTTTTTGAAGTGGAGCAGTTCCAAAGTAAGAAAATTGCAAATTCTGACTTATTTTCAGTCCTCAAAATACTCTCCCTTTTAAATCGCAAGGGTCTGATGAAATTTGAGGAAATAGCTCCTTTACTAATCAAATGTTTTTCTTTCTATATTTTTTACTTTCAACTGTAGTGTAAAAGCTGCATGGGGTACAAATTTGTTCCTTGGCATTGGCAAGAGCTAGCATTTTTGTAAGTGATGTGTAGTTTTCCCTTTAACTAAATGCCAGTTCAGCAAACTGGGGTGTGTGTGCCAGCTTTGTACAATAAAATGTTTGGCAGGTAAGTCTGATCTGGAATTCAGAGCACCTGTGCCAAGAAAGGTTACTTCTCATTATTGACAGTGGTTTGAACCATGGCAGTGATATGCTAGAGAAACTGATACAAAGAAGCCCAAGTTCTTAATTACCATGAAGTTAATAAAATAAATGTTGGAGTGGTGTTTTTAAACTCTTCTTTAGATGAAATTCCTTTAGAAAATCCAAGTCATTTGTGATAGTCAGCTTCTTGCTAGAATGTGTCTAAGCATGGGTCACTAACCTGCCTGTGTTTACAGGATGGGATTTAGACCAGTGTTTTGAGGAACAATTAATTGCCTACTGATTGCAAGACTTTTCTTTTTTTTTTCACCTCAACTCTAGTCAAAAGTTTGGTATGAAGAAACTAGGTCCTGTGAGGTCAGATAACACTGTTTAATGCTAAAACTCCTACTACTGCCTTACATGGGATTTGGCAACCTTTCCCTTGATAACATCAGGCCAGGAGTCCAGTAAATCATGAGTGTTGTCCACTAGATAAGATAATATGAATGTGATCAATTAAACTCAAGAAGAGTACATCAGCAGCTAATAAATCCAGATCCCTTACCAGCCAATTCAATTATTGTTGCTTGTTTGACATACGGGTTTTATACAGAGATAATCTTTAACATGTACTGTTTATATATTAATATAATTCAGTTTAAATATTGTTTCCTTTAAAATAATAGTATTTATTCATTTATCAATTCATTTTAGCCTTGAAAATATATTGTGTAAAAGTTAACGTATTTAAGAAAAAAATATTAAACTGGTCCAGGGTACCTTTCATAGCAAAGCTAACTCCTGTGTCACTTTTTTGCTGAAATTGTTCTATGAATTTTTCTTCCCTTTGCATGAACACTGTACTAATAGTGAGAAAACTTTCAACAGTTTTGTTTGTCTTTAAGGGGAAAAATGAGAGCCTCCTATTTTTATATGAAGTAAAGAAAAATCAAAGCTTGCAGCACCTAGATGTGAGGTTGTTAATTTATGTCACTGTTTTTGATTGTCTATTTAGTTATAATGCAATAGTTATGTAATGGAAAAGATGCATGTGTACATCTAATGCACTTGTTACAATTGTTGATAGGAAGCTGACTAATGTAATATTTAACTACCTTAAGAGTTAAAGGAATAGGCCATTGTCATCTTTTCTTCCACTCAATTGTGTTCCTTTTTATTCTGTCCCTTCTCTTGCTTTAATACACTTTTCTTGATTGCACGTATGAATGTTTCACTTTGGTGCTTTGAAAGGGCATGTCCTTGAAGAAACTTGAGAAACAGCGCTTACGCTGATAGTGATGCTTGCAGCTAGACGTGTGGCTCTTGTATCAGCATAAGGCCTGAAAAAGAAATGCATTTTCATTTTGCTTCTGCATAGTTTTTTATGCAATTCATTCATTCTTTTCAACTACTGATCAATCTCTCAATTTTTTTTCCTTCTCTTTTCTTTGTACGTTCTTCTGCTTGCCCTCTGTCCATTATGTTGATACATGATTAACAGCATGTTGTCAGGGCAGAACTAGTGAAATATCCCGAAGAGGATAACCAGCATCACAACACTTCCAACTGCCAGAGCAAAGTCTGCTCAATGCAGTAGTTCAGGTATTGGTGGAAAACTTGGGGTTTTTTTCAAGCTGCATTGCTTTTATATGAAGTAACAACTGTTACAGTAAGTTCTAGGGAAAAATATATTTTGTATCTGTAAGCACTTGTAATACTTAACATATTCATTTGAAACTGTGTACAATTACATGGTGTTTCTAATAACCAGATAGTTCATAGAAACTTTGAAATACTTCATGTTACTGTATTAGGAAGGTCCTTCAGTTCTGTATATTCAAAATGTTAATGGGCTGCCTCAAATGGAAATGGACACAAAACTGGAATGTCATTTCCTTCTCGTGTAGGAGAGACCAACAGTCATATCAAGTGCTTTATAAAAAGAATGAGTAATATTTGTTGGACTGTATTAGAAAATACATACTTATAGGATGCAGAGGTTATTTTTATCTCAATTTAGTCTTCAATCAGTCTGCCTATCAAAGCTTTTTTGAAATATGGTTGTGTTTGAAATTTGCTTTGAATTCTGGCCATATTTTCCTGCGAAGTGCTTGGAGTAAAGATGGAAAGACACACTTTCCAATTACAATTTAGGCAGTTAAGTAATGCATATCATTCTTTGTAAACAAGTAGTGTTACATTATTTCCATACAAAACATTTTTCGTTTAAGTAAAATTGTATTCATTGCTTTTGCAAAAAAGTCATGTTCCATTTGTAGCGTGAAAACTTACCGAGGTGCTTCCTTCAGCTTAGTGTGGATAAACTGGTATTTAGAATGAGAATTAGCACCTGAAAAGACTTTCTGTAAGGTAATGAAAAAACCCTAAATGGCATCTGGTTTGCTTAATGTTTTTTCCTTCATATTTCATGGTAAAATATCTGTTGAATGCTATGCTGTCAGGAAGATTGTATTTTCTGATTGTTACTGTGTTTTCTTTTATGACAGAGGGTGGTGAAGGCAGATATTGTCAACTACAGTCAGGAGCCTGTGACAAGAACCGTTAATCCTCCTAGAAGCTCAATGTGTGCAGTTCAATGACCATGCTGTTCTTCTCTGTTTTGATACCTTTGGCAGTCCTCCTACCTTGACACAGGCTCTGGGATTACCAGGAGCTTTGTTTTAACAGTGACCATCACAACAGTGCAATTGCAGGTTTCAAAAACATGTTGCACCATTATACGTGGAGAAGCAGCAGGCAGCTTTTTCACTGGCTGAAACTAAACCATGAGACCACATACTTTGAAAAATTAAGATTCTTTTAAATTATATTTAAATAAAACATTTTAACTGTGTTTATATGTTTCCTCCTATCTGTTTGACTGATACTGGAATAAAAATGGATGAAGAAGTTCTACGTTCAAAATACTTTTAAAGACATCATCATGGAAGGGTATTTTGCCAAAGCCTTTAAGATTTTTTTTTTCCTTTTTTTCTCCTGTGATCTGAACTAAAACTCAGTAAAATGTAACTTGGAAAAGCTATTGCTGGAATAATTTTAAACACGTAATATATTTTATCTAGGGATAATCTGGAAAGTATTCCATTAATATATATATACATAGTATAAAATGTATAAATTGTATCCAGTAAGAAACAGTGCTTGAAATAAAGTGTAATATAAGTCTCAAGCTGTCTCCATGGATGCTCTGAAAAATGCTAGTGTTTTGTGTATTTTTATTACCACATCAGCATTACTTTTTGCAGTAGTAGGTATGTTCATATGTCTTCATGAATATGGATGAACCTCAGTCAACAGTTTGGGCTGTGAATGTTGAGTAATAAATTCAGCATGCGTTAGAAACTGTTGATAGATCAATTAGGATAATAACTGAATGACTTTTGGCCTGGTATTCTCTTCTTTCTAGTTCAGAGTAAATGACAAATAAAAAGCTGTCTGCTGTGTGATCATCACATTTCTCCTCTGTTCCTTTTCTAGCAGTCTCTTCTATACATGTAGTTCTCTGATAGAACATCTGAATAGAATGCTAAGCAGAGGAAAAAAGAAAAAGGCTAGTTTCATATCAAACTAGAAACTTTTCCTGTTTTAACTCTACAATGTGTTTTCTTATAAAGTAAAACAAAACATTTGGACATTTAGAAAAACAGTGAGGCTGAGTGAAGGAAGCTTGTATATCACAAATGAAAATGATAAGATCCTTCCAGTGAGTGTTTCTGTTAAGCTGTTCAAGTGCTTAATAGTTGGAACTATTAAACTATTAGTAGTTTAATAACATAAACTATGTTAACCATATTTTTTTAAAAAATGATCACAGGCAGCAAAAATGTAGTATTGGTTATTATTGTGGTATATTCCAAGTTCATTGAAAAGCTAAATTCATTTTTAAACCATTCAACATGCAGCTTGACACAGTTTTATAGCTACATGATAATGACTTAGTGTTGTAATATTTAATCATTCAAATGTGGGAAATTCCAAGAAGCAAGCTGAGATATTGGGAAATTATTCTATGCTAAGGTGTGAATTTGCAGTAAATTATTTATTCTAGGGTTACAGTCTGTGTTTTTGCTTCTGTCTGTGGAGTTTGTGTCGCACTGCATAGCTTTACGTTACAGTTAAATGCAACTGAAAGGTGAACTAGTTTCCACTGCCACTGGAGGAGAACTTCTGGTCAAACAGTTGTTCTGAAGTAGCTACGTTTACAAGTTTATGGCCTACAAAGTATGTGATAAGTTCTTTTTGAACACTAATATTTCTTGTGTTTGTGTCCTGAAGTCTGCCAATATGTTCAAATATTCATGAGAACTGCCTCCTCTCTGAGGAGTTGAGCATGACTTGGCTCAGGTAGATGGCTAGAGCCATCTTTCACTAGTGCACATGTCAACTTCAGAGTCCTGCTTCCCATGTAATATGTAGAATGGTCTTAAAGAGTGCTTTTATCTTAAAAACTTCAGTGATCTTACTTTTTCAGAAGAAAATGCTTTTTCATAACTTGATACGCAAAGCCCATTATTACCCTGAGTAATAGAAAACTTTTTCATTTAGGGTAATCCTGCAGGCTGTGATGCGTGTTTCAGTCCAAGCTGTTTTACAGATGGATTTTGTCTCCATCTCATCACAATCTTTTATTTCTCAATGCCTGTTTCTATAGCTGTCTTTGACTTATACATCCTTTTGTGTTTTATTCCCATTGATCTTTTCACCATTTGCTTTTAATGCCCTCCCTCCTCAGAAGATATTTTTGTTTACATTTCCAAGCTGCTCTCGTTCTTCCTCCCTATCATACAAGTATATTATTTACTCTAACCAGGAATCTCTTGTCTTCTGTGCTCCCAGCCCCTCCTTTTGCTGCCCCTCTTAACCTCCTCAGATTTTCTGTATTGTATACTAACTTCCACTCTCCCTGCTTTTCTCTACCCTTCCCACACCATTTAGATCCATTACCTGTCCACAGTTTAATCCTTACAAATGAGCTTTGCTCTTTTTGCTCAGCCCTGGGGACCCCACCTTGAGCCTTGGGATTCCAGCTGCAGTCTAAATCCTTAGCTGTGGTAGCTGCCTTTGAAGTGCTGCAGCAGCTGTGGTTGAAGATTCAGGGGTGCCTTTGCCATCACTGTGGCCCAAGTTTCCACCAGGCTGAGCAGAAAAGTCAGATAGTTCTGGAGGATTAAGCAACATGGGGAGAGGGAGTAGATGCTATTCTGCAGGGAAGGAAATGCCTCTCCAGAGACTGGAGGGATAGAAACAAATCTAATCAGTGAGGTGTGTAGAGGGAGGCAGGCAAACTGCTGGCTTGGGCCCTGCCTTCTTCCACTACTGATCCACACACTTCACATATGGTGGAGTTTAAACATGTGCCATATTCATGCACTTAAAAAGTTTTTTGCAAGGTGAGAACCGGTTGAAAGCAATTCAACAAACAGCAATGAAGTTAAATAATGCAATGCTTTCCAAAAGTGAGGCAACATATGCTTAATGTCCATTGACATGGGGAACGGGGCTAGGGTGGGGAGGAAGCACGTTTTTTTGTGAAGCTGAGGCCAGCTGGAGGGAAGAAATGTGTTCAGGCCCTGATCTTACACAGATCTACACTGGTGAAGTGATCTTCCTGCTCAGAGCTGTTGTAACTAATCATTTCAGTAACAGCTCTGCAGCTAAAATTTCTAAGTTCAGCTCCTTGCTAGGGTCAGTCTTTTGTGATGTGGTGGATACTACTAGGGACACTGTGTCTGGCTGTATGTTAAATTACCAGTGCTTCTCAAACATGTATCTGAAGCACTGTTAGACTTATGCAACTTCTTTTGTGGTTCTAAAATTTGGCGGGGTCAAATTGAGTCTCTGTCACAAAGAGCAGTGTGAAGGTGTTCTCCCTTACAACCAGCTGTTCTCGTGCCAGAGCTCGCGCCGAGTTAATGATCTCTCTGAATATATTGTTCTTTTGGCAGTTCATAAAAGTTAAGAAAAGAAAGACATGAGGGTTCTTTTTAACCCGAATAACTTTAAAAGTTTTAAAGGATACATACAAGGTCACTAGAAAAATTATGTGAAGTGTGCTTTTTTGAGGAATTTGAAAATTGTTTGTGCTATCTATCTGCATCACTAGATGCTGATTTACAAAAAAACCCCTATTCCATAAAGCAGTATTTGTGTTTCACTGGAACTAAAGGAATTTTGGATCAGACAGCTTCTTCTAAATCCAGAACTAATTTGCGTGTCAGAGTAAACACTGGCAAATGCACCTGATAATGAACCTGGTAACCAAAATTTTATAATAATTTATAAAATATTATAGTAATATTTGAAGTTGGCTATTCTTTTACTTTTTGTAACCTTTGTTTCATGATATGACCTTTTCCTAGACTTGTAGTAGAAAATACTGTTTAGAAGGTGTCCCTATTTCATACATTGATCCGGGATCAGATTTAGGTGTTGCTGGGAAGAGACAAAACAAAATACCCCATAACTTGCTGTCTTCACCCTTTCAAAGTAAATCCTGGTGTATCTAGCTAGAACTCTACTGTCATGTTTGTTTTGTCACTGACAGAAGACTAAATTGCTTTTAACATAATTAAGATTGCATGCTACTATAAAATTGTTATAGTAATAGGACAAATTTTCCTTTTTGGAGTACTTGCATTCATTTCTGATGTATCTTAAGAGTTTGTATGAGGGGCCTAATAGATGTATTTGAAGTGGCGTTGAGTTTTCTAGAAATTATATTTATGAAGCTGATGAGATTAACTACTTTTCCTTCAGGAATCTGAGCATTATTTCCCAAGCAAAGAGGTGGTTTTGCAATGTTGTATTCTTTTCTTTGTCAGTTCAAGTACTACTGCTTAACATACCATCTGATTTCTTCAGGCTGTCTTTATTTAAAACCAGCTCATAACCACTTAAAATGTCAAAATAGCTGAATGCTGCTGAAAAGAAAAAGCCAAAATTTATTCATGTTTGCATAGGGGTAATGGCATACATATGAGATTAAAACTCCCGTCCAGATAATTACCTGTAGGAAGCAAATTTATACTCTGATTTCAGATGCTATGAATAGAATGTGATTAGAATTTAATGTGCTACAGTTTTATTTGCAAAATACACAGGTCCTCTATAAAACCTCTTTTTATAAAATACTCTCTAGAAGCCTTGGAGATCTCTATTTAACTTGCAAATGCCGAAGTTTGATCTTCCCCAAATAGAAGATAGTGAAGCTCCTGAGTTCCATGAACTGATTTCTATTTTCAGCTTCCCATAGAGAGCTGACTGTTCAGCCAATTTAAACTTTTTTTTTTTCTACTCCACTTCATCTTCGTTCATTTTGGCACCATTTTGAACTGGAAAACTTCCAGTTAGCTAATTGGCCATTTGCCTTGTTTTATGTGGAGGTGATGTCAAGTGCTGAAATAACCAATTGACTGAAAGCAATCTTGTTTCAAAGGCTGGTCAGAACCAAACCTCAGAAGGTACCAATTTCAGGTTTGTTTTGTATTTAACCGCTACACAGCATTCCTTATCCTAGTGGATGGACCTCAGAGAAGAATATAGATTTGAGGTCAAGAGCTTGTGTTTGCTCAGATACCACATTTAGAGCACTGAATTCTGGAGGAAATAGGAATCTAGATATTTTTTTAATTTCACTTTCAAGATTCTCTCTACCTCTACTCTCTAATGTCATACTTGCAATCAATGTGTTTATAAAAATATTAATTCAAGTTCCCATTTAAAAAACCAAAATGTACCATGGTAATTATACTTTGATTCAGGAAAGTTTTTTTTTCTTTTAAGGATGAGTGGAAAAAACTGCATGTGTTATATGAGGTATCACTGGCATAATAGAAGGTGTTTAATACACATTAATAACCATATTATATCATTGTTATAATCTGCTAAATATCCTGTATTCCGCTTTCTACTTTTCTTTTTTTAAAATATTATTTAGAGTTACAGTGATTATAAACACAAAATAAAATATCAAACTGTTTTTAACTAATTTGTGCCTCAGAAAACTGGTCCTGCAACTGCTCCGGGCAAACATTTTTTTCTTTGCTAGCTAAACTCCATTTCTGTCCTTTCCTGGGCTGATCCATACCAGGTAGCTTGCAGGATCATGACCTACTAATCCTTTTTGATTTCTGGTGAGCTTTTAAAAACAAAGTAGACCAAGAAACATCAAAGGAGGATTTAGGAGACACACACTGCCTTGAGAAGTAAATGTTGCTTTGGAAAGCATTCTTTCCTTTACAAAGAGGTGAATGCTGTGGTACAATATTCACCAAAAGCACTTAAGCATATGCTCAAAATTAAGCGCATATTTAAGTTCCCTTGAAGTCTATGCAATTTAAGTACACACTTGAAGCTAAATACATTCTGGCATACTTTGCTGACCCAGAAATTCTGGCTCCGTTGAAATGAGTGCCTTTGAGGCTGAAGTTCTTTCAGGAATTGCAGTATTCTTAAATGGTCAACTGATTGTGAAAGGTATGAACTAAAGCCACTCCCAAGTTAAGAAAAAAGTGAAAAAGGTGTTTCTCTGATACTTTTTCCTGATGCATGAATGATAATGTTTCAAAAAAAAAAAAGTTGAAATGTGGTTCAGTTGTGTAATCAGAGCATTCACTTGACATTGAGCAAGTTGCTGTTTTTGGAACAAATGGTACTCAGATCCATAATGAATCAGAAACAGAGAAAAGAACCTGGAGACATTTGGCAAGTCTCATTGCAGACTGAATACTGACTGATAGTGCAGGAAAACATATCAAGCTCCCATTTGTAGTGTCTGAATTGCAGGTCTGACATGGAGGATAAACAAGAGCTGGTACTTCTTGCTCAGATTTGGAGAGGTATTTGATCACCATCTTGGAAAAAATGAAGTGTGATTTCTGGATATGTTCCAGTATTTGTCAAAGAATGGTGAGGCAGTGTTTAACTGCATAATGGAAACTGGGGAGAAAATTTGACATCCCACTCATCAATCCAATTGCTTTTTTATCTCCCCACTGTCTTGGAAGGAGAGCAAAGTGTAAACCAGCATTTGGCACAAATGGACTGTCTGTGCCATTTAGCAGCAATTTGCATGTAATTGGTAACAATTATACAGACAACCCATTTATAACAGTGAGTGAGCTCACAATCTAGCATAAACTACAAGAAAACTAATCATATCCCCTAGGAATCACACACTGATGTAAGAAAGGAAATGGAAGCCTCTCAGTTTAGCCTCTTTCCTGGTTTTATCACCCATAAATTCAGGGATGTAAATAAGTCTGTACTCAACAGGTTACACATTTCAAATTAAAAGCACAATTTGTGTTTGTGCCAATTAAGCTTGAATATCATCAAGAGTCTTGAAAGAGTGCGCCCTATCTTTTTGCCACTACAGTTGTGCTGATCTTTCTGACTATGTGGCCAGCCTTTGAGAGTCTGTCTCCTTACAGTCAACAGCTGAGTTAATTAGATGCCTTTCCAAACTCTTCTGTCAAGAGCAGTTGGTGGCCAGCCAGGTCCTTTGCAGCAGAAACTGAGATGACAGCCAGCAGTGATGCTGAAGTACAGCTGAGTATGCTTGGAGAAGGTTCAGCCAGTCTGTGCAATCACAGAAGTGTAAGCTAGTTGATTTAGATACAATTAGTTTGATTTGTATATGTGACCAGCAGCTCAGTTGATTCTGTTGTCTTTTGGATAATTTTTTTTTTTTCAGGCAAGCATAAGCTCACTGTAGTATTTTAGTTGTGACAACAGGTTGGACATTTCTGCATCCTCCTATGTGTAGACATAGTCTTTTCCTCTTTGGCTGAGAATCTTGTTGCAGTGCAGACTCACTAGCCATACTGATTCAGGTTGGACATTACCCAGGCTGTGGAAGTCTGGAAATAGCAGGTGGATATTCCCCTTCCATGTGCAGAGCAAATCCACTTCCTTGCAGCTGTTGTACAGGTGCTTACGTGACACCTGTGCTGTGCTATTATATCTAATGCTGTCTGCTATTGTTGCTACCTGTGTATGTACTGCAAAAACATGTATTTGAGTTCATATAGCTTAGCCCTGTTAACAGCGTTTCATTAAAAGAAATGCAGGGGAAAAACTTGGAGTGATTGATACTGGGGAGTGGGAAATCCATGCTCTCTGGAGGAAATGCAGACTTGAGGAAAATGCAACAGTTTCAAAATAATAGTGGATTTGTGCACATATGCTCATCTCCATAGTAGCACAAATCACACACTTTAAAGAAGGCTGTGATCAGGGTCCATGCAGGGTCTTCTGTATCATATAAGTCCTTCACTGATCATTGGAGTGGTCACATGAAAATGTAGAGAAATGCTAGATGGGGGCAGCACAAGAACAGGGCTGTTGGCTCTGCATTTTAACTCCTTTTGTACACAGGCACTTTGAAGTGACTGCTCATAAGGTTAATATTACCCTCTATGCATCTTAATCACCATTGTTCAATACAATCACACCAAAAGAGTAAAAGAATGTTGATTCTAGTGTTTGTTGCTCATCTGAGGAGGAAATAGTGGTGTGCTGTGGTAGAATATGGCAACTCTGGAGTCCATGAAGATCCCCAAGTCATTAACAATTATCTTGTACTGGCAAAAATCCTCCTTGTCATTTTGCATATGAAAAACAACTTTCTTGTCAGGTTGCAGAGGGCTACATGCAAGCTACTTTCTTGGAAGCACCGTTATTGGTTTCTGTGTATGAAGTTAATCAAAGCTGTATCTGGTTTGGATCATCAGCGGGGAACTTAACTGGAAAGAAAGAAGGAGGGTAAAAGTGTTTGTCAGAGATCAGTTTACATGTGGAAACTGCGTTTTGCAGCTTATCCGTATTTCTGTTTGGAATTTTACAGAGGCAGAGGTCTGTTACCACGGCAGGTTTTTCAGACATTAAAGATTTCCTGCAATAAAGTGAATTGTTATTGTTCTCAGATACAAAAGGTATTCTGATCATGACCACTGAACATGACCCAGCTTTGAGAAATTTTGAATCCATATCCTTGTTCAGGCACTGACCTCATTAGCCAGCTCTCTGACTAACATTTAGTGTGATGCGGCAATATCTGTTAAAAGAGGGTGGCGGAGTAACTAGGAGTAATTCTGATCTTTGTGATTGTTTTTCTATTCTTCTCCCTCCAGTATGGTGGAAGTGCTGGGCAATGAAAATTGGTGAATTGCTGAATATTGGTGGGGTTTGGGGTTGGGGTTTTTTTTTGGTTGATTGGGTTTTCTTTTTATTTTTCTGGCTTATAGAACCTTACTAGTCTAATTGATACCTATTCACCAGGAAATTCAAATCATAATGTGTTTAAGATTATTTGGAACTGGGTGTTGCAGATGAGTGTTTTCAAGAGAAATTGGGAGAATGGCATCTCTGGCTCTGAGTTGGAGGAGGTGCAAATGCTTCCTGTGTGCTTTTGTACAAACCACTCAAGTTGCTTGTGTCTTGGGGCTCTTTGCAAGGACCATAATACTCCACCCAGCTGGACTGCCATAGACACCTGTGGGAATGTCCCATGCTTGCGTGTTGTGGCAGAGTTGTAGTTTTGACTGATAGCTTGTTCAGACACGGGATGCATCAAGCAATACTATCTAGGAATCTTGTTAATGCTTCCATTTTGCAGCTGTGCAGTCTAACCCTCTCAGAGCCAAATACATGGGGTGTGTCTGGACCAGGTGTATTATGGGTAACAAATAGAACCAGGTTTATAAAAGTTATCCCAGCAAGGTTAGCTGGCTTTTTACATCATGCAAGCCATAAACATGAAAAAATGATGTTCATTTCTGCTTAGAAGACACACAAATGGCAGCTGAAGGCTGCTACAAGCACATACTACATCACGTGGCTAAAACTTGGAAATACTTGTAATTATTAATGTTATATATCAAATATAGCAGTCTCTAGGCTATGTTGACTAAATCAATACAGTAAATTAAGCAGGTCCAAGGAGTGCTGCAGAGAACTGGAACATTGTTGCCTACACTGCTGTGGTGCAGAAGTGACATGCCTGCCCAGAGCTCACCTACTTTCAGTTACGTGGTGCAAGAAGAGCTACAGTGGGAAGCAGCGAAATGGGAAGATGGCTGAAGAGTAGGTAGGCAAACCAGTACTTGTCATTTCACCAAAGCACTTGGATGTTCACCCTGTTATCAGCCTACCACTCTGCCATCACTAAGGCAGCACAATTATTTATGTGGCCATGTTATATTCTGGACTAAGAAAATGATCCATCTTAAAAATGTGGAAGAGGAGCATAAGAGAGTAAGTTTCTATTAAAAGACAGAATCAATGTGGCCCGACACACATTCTTTAAGCACAGCTGAGGTGGCAGTGAGCTTAGGCACTGAGCAGAAGCACCACTGCTCAGTGTTTAGGTGAACATAGCTGCTCATGGAATCACAGACGTGGGAAAATGTACAGCTCTTTATGACCTGCATTCCTCAGGCTGTGCAAAAGTTTTAAAGAAAAATGACCTTTTTCTCATCCTTCTCACCACTGTCTGACCTCTTCTTGACATCAGTTCCACCTGTAGAAAGTCAGTATGCAAACAGATCCTTTCCTGGGCTCTCAGATATTAAATTCATGTTGCTTTCCTTGCATGTTGCTATTAATGGCAGAAACACAGTAGATAATAATAATTTTCAATAATTGCCCCCCTTTTTTTTTTCCAAGCTAGCTGCCTCATCAAAGAACATCTGGCACCAACAGGCAGACCTGTGTTCCACAGAAGGGCTACTTCAGAGGTGCCTAAAATGACACACTGAATACCTGAGCATCTGATTGCAGGGCTAGGGTTACCCCCAGTTTGAAAATGGATCTCTTTAACTTCTTTCTCTATTAAATTGTTTGTGGTTGGTTTTGCTTGGTTGGTTGGTTTTGGTGGTTGGTTTGTTTGTTTGGTTTTTTTTAATTAAATGAAGAAAAATTATTACATTAAATATAAACGTACCTGCCTCTTTTTCGTATGTCTGTAGTGGTTTCTTGAAACAACAAAGGAAAGAGGAAATGCATGGGGATGCACTTTCAGCCTATCTGAAATCTTTTGCAAAGAAATACTTTACATTCCTCCATGGATTTTCTGGCAATTTTTTTTCACAATGGAGCAGTTACTGTTTTTAACATACCTGGATTTTCTCTTCTTCCATCTGATGGTGAATAAATGACTTGAGGAAGGGAATGTAACTTAATGTCAAGGATGGCTCTGCAGTGATTAGGAGCTTTCTTGTGTTGTTTTGCTCCTGGATCAAAAAACTTCTCTGTGTGAGAAAAGTGTGTGTTTAGCATATGGCTGCAACCAATGCTAACGTAATTGTGTCTGCATGCATCAAAGCTGAAGATGCCCCCTTGAATGAAAGCTATAATCCCTAGTCATAGCCTGTTAATTTATATTTGCAGCATGTTATGTATGTAGATGCTTATGCCATGTAAATACATTTGGTCAAATCATTCAAATTAAGCATTCCTCTCCCTTTTGTGATTTGGGCATTTTTATTTGTTTACTAGGGGAATACATGGAAGAATATTTATTTATCTTTATCAAAAGATAAAGATGGGTGTGGCAAGATAAGTGTAAAGTAAGGTACAAGAGTAGACATGAGAATCTGTAGTCTGGATTTTGACAAAGGCAACAGACCACTTTTCTGCAAGATCTATGATGCTTGGTGATGCTGAGTGTTCTCATTAAAATTACTCATCTGTGTGTTAAAGGCTGAGTAGCCTTTCTGTTTCCATCTCTCAAGGTAGAGGCCAAATGAGGCCTCCTGGATTCTCAGAGAGACTAAAGAGGATGTGTCCTCAAATTCCTACTATTCAGAATGGTACATTAATATGTAGTGTAAATGGTCCCTGTGTATTGTAGGGGAGTTGGACTAGATTACCTGTAGAGGTCCCTTCCAACCCAATACATTCTATGTTTCTAATATCCACAATCTATGTTCAATGTGAAGAAGCTGCATGGTGGTGTTGCAACACCTTCCAAGTAAGAGGAAGAGCTGGGGACATGATTTGCGTGTTTGATGACTTCACAAGAGCCATCACTGCTAGGATCAGAGAATGTGTTAACTGTACAGAAACTTCTGTGTTAGCACTGAAGTGAAAATTTTCAGTCAATAAATGATGACATCTAGGCAGATACCCAATCAGAAACTAATTCTGGTTAAAAGCTATCAACAAGGCATTTAAAAAGAGAGCTAGCTTCCATGGATGGACCCCTCAGATTGAGCCCTTGGATGGAGACCTAGACTTCTTTCTCTGCTTCTGTTACAGACAAGCAGTAACATCTTGGGAAATCCATACCTGTTGTGTGGCAAGATTACATTTTCCTTCAGATCAATACTTCACAACCCAAGGAGAGAGCTAGAAGCATAATAAGAAGGGATTATATACCTCTCCTGAAAAGTGCCCATTTTAGAAAGTGATAAAACCATGACCAGTGCAAGTAATTGTGGCATAAAAGCAGAGGCTCTTGGATTCAAGATTGTTTCCACACTAAGCTAGTGTGGTCTTCAAAATATTTGTTAAATTTTAATAAATAGTAGATGCATAAAGGACTAAGGGTTTATCCATGCAGCTACACAGTACTTAATCTCCTACTTAATAGAGTCAGGAGATGGATTTCATAACAGTTGGACTCCTGCCCTTGATTACGAATTGGTTACCATTTACTCTCACAGAGTCATTGACCTCTCAATTTGTAATTTACAAGAGAGTCTTAAATCTGATGATACTTCAAAATATTGTACATCTTTTTTTTTAATCCAGATCAGCTGAATAAATGTTCTAAAAAGTCAGTGGGATTTGATAAAGCTGAAATAAACCCAAGACCTTTTTTTGTTTGTTTTGTTATTGTGCTGCTAAGATTTTTTTTAACTTGAGACATTTTACTTGGTATTAATTTTGCAAGTCGGAAAAATTTATCTGCCTCGTTCTCTGACATTAGGAGGTGGAGAAGCTTCCGGTGAAGACTGAGTGCTCCTGGTTGCTGCAAGATCTTTAGAAGCTGACATTTCAAGGGTGATTCTTGTATGAATTATTTGATAAAAGAAAAAAAACTTGGTTCACACCTCTAACAGGGGTTTACTACCAGAGATACTGCACAGCGGCAGGACAGTGCCTTTATGTTGCTGTTCGGTCTGCATAGATGAAACTGCTTTGCTGTTGATCGTGTGAGTGCTTACAAGGAGCTCAGCCGCACTGCTGTCCTGAGAAGGGGAGCTTCCAAGGGACAGTGGTGACCAAAGAAGTGCAGACAGGCCTCCAGCCTTGCACATTTGGATTGACGGCCACCAGTCTTGGCCTGAGCATCTACACTCAGACTGTGAACTCTGAGATGCAGAGATAGTGCCCGGACTTTCTCCAGACTCCAAGATTTAAAGTAACAGCTGGGAACTCACTGATTGAGAGACATCTGCTCAGAGGCCAATAGAGAGCAGACTGCTAAGTTTTAGGACATTAGAGATTTAAATTAGCATAGTATTCCCCACATCACTGTATGGTTTTCTTTTAGGACATGGTGTAATTTGTGCTCAGAGACACTGAGGAAGACATGTATTTGATCCCAGGCATGCACCCACAGCTAATTTGTCTGGGTTATCCAGATTGTGTCCTGTAACACAGGTCTGCTTGTCGTGTTGAGGAGAACCTACAGACAAGGATGCAGAGAAACACAGCCTTTATACAGGGAATCTGGTTTTGTGTTTGTGAGAGACCAGCTCAGTGACACAGGTTGTTCCTTGACAAGCAGGAGTGTGTTGATTTGACTACCTAAACAGAAAATTTCCAAGATTTTTTCTGGTTACTGTAGAGACAAGAAATTGTAACATCGTGTTTAAGCTTAACACCCCCCCAAACAGTCTTGAAGTGTAATTTCATATTACTATTATTTAAAAAACCCCTCAAGATAGCAAGAAAAAACTGTAAAGATAACAAGTGTTAATTCAGAATATCTAATGTGTTTTGCTTTTTGGATTAGAAAATACTCATAAACAGCACTTTCACTACAGCTGTTAACAATGCTTGCTTTCCATAAATTTACCTTTCATTCCTTGGCAGTTTTTCTGGGACCTGGCCCTTAAAGTGTACAAAATGAAGCACCCCTAACCTGGAAAGTGGCCTTTGCAAGTGAGTGCTTTTCTCTATTACAGGGGGTGTTTTTAACCCCATATACGCTATTTTTTTTATCAGTTCAAATTCCTTTTCTCTAGAAGCTGATGTCTCCTTCTATAAAAACCACCAGAGGAGCTGCTGCAAATTCTGCAAAGAATTACCATGTTACATTATCCCTTCCAATTCCCTGCATTCACTTTCTAAAAACTTTGCTAAACTTTGGCTGTTTGGGCTGATGTTTCTCATCTTGAGCAGATCTAGAGGAACAGGAGAGAAGCTTTATTGGAAGGGGTTCAAGAAAGTAAGGATTAAACCCCACCTTTATAAATTTTTTTGCTGGAGTTATGACTTGGATGGAAACCTTGTTCTCTAGGTGTGGCTTAGACCAAGATTACATGAGGAATTGGGTGACTGGTGTGGGAAACTGGAAGGCAACAGCGTGCCAAAGGGATTTGGAACAAGTGGAATGATGGGAGGATGGAGGCAAGGGTGTTGTGAAAAACTGTGCATGGTTGAAGCACTCAGTTACTATGGGGATGTGCAACACCACATTCACCACTGAGGAAATGAATCCTGCCCTCACGGCAAGGCTTTGATACAGTGAATGACAGAATGTGCTGCACTTTTCTGGGTGGAGGGACAAAATGTGCAATATCTGGCGGAAGGTTTCTTTAGGGAAAAGAGTAAGTGGTCATGTAATGGGAGATGGTGTCAAAAATGTATACGCATGAACAGGCAACGCTATGGTGGAAGAAGCAACTTGAACCCTGTTTTTTTGCTAACTTTTCAGTGTTTGGCTTTGGAGCCTTAATGTTCTTCCATATGGCTTTTTTGAATATAATATAATAAAAGATAATATACATTGAATATAATATACATGTATGAATAAATATCCTGTAGTGGAGCCAAGGCTGCCATGTGATGTTTAGTAGACTTTAAAGCAAATTATCTTACATTTTAGTTGGGTTTTCAGTTAGATTGAACTAGCAACATTGTAAAAAGGGAACTTTTCAGCATTTAAAAATATATCCCTCAAGATTATTTCAAGTTACCACAAAACGGATTGTGTTGGGAATGTGTTCATGTTCTTAAATTCAATCAGTAATCTGTGTAAATTCATTTTAGTCTGTGGGTTTCTTTCTTATACCAGTTGCTGCAAGTTATTCGTGCCATAGGATCATTCACTGGTTTTGCACATTATTCTTTTTTTTCCTTATGGAAAACTTAAGACTGAAAAACGTGCTATTTTGTTCTCTATTTCCAAGTTTCTTAAGGATTTTTATTGGTGAAATGTAATGCTGTTTCCTTGTAAATGCAAATGCATGTATCCACAGTTTGCATGAGAGCTTTCAATCCATGCGTAGTCCCACTGGCTGGCTCCATGTGAGCAGCAATTTGTGAACATAAGCGCTATCAGGATCCAAGGCCTAAGTAAACAAGCAGGGTGCAAATACCAGTGTGATGAATCAGCACAAGAAATAATCAACAAGGGAATACTATTTGCAAATAAATTTTGATGTATTTGCCATGTACTATTAAAGAAAAGATCTGGAAAAATTAACTGCTGTGATTATCTGACCAGTGAGCAAAATTGCCAATAGTCACTACCAGTTAAGCTTGGAATTAGTTAGTCATAACAGACTGAAGGGCAAAAAAATTAAACTACCAATATGAAATGCCAAAAATAACTGCAGATAAAACAGAGTGTTAATATTTTTTTTTTGCTTTCTCTGGCCTCCTTGCCCCTCCCCATCTGGTATTAATTTTAATTTGATTTTACATAATCTTTAAGACATCAAGGGCGTTAGGGCTTTGTAGCTTTAGAGCACTAGGTCTGCTTTTCACACTGAAGAGAAGAGAGTGTACCTTTGAAGTACACTCATGGTTTAGAAAGGAATACCTGCCCCCTCCAGTTTTAGAGTAGAGGCAAAATCAGATGTTTTTAAATATTGGCTTGTTATGTTAAGTTTGAAAATGTTTTGGAGCAGTTTTGTTTCCTCTTGAGCTTTGTATCAGCCTTGAGGGGGATGCTGCTGACTCAAAGACGGATGGAAAGAAGTCTTTAAGAAGTGGAAGATTTAAATGAAATTCCCGTTCCCCTGCAATTCTACACTGCATAGTCTGGATTATGCTGCATGTTGCTGGCTCCTTAATTGCCATCAAAGTTCCTATTACTTCTCAGAGTGCAGAACTGTGAAGGTCACAACCAAGAGACAATGTTTTTCTGCCAGACAAACTTTCTTCCTATGGCTTCTCACTCATGGTGCTTTAAACAGTAAGAAGTATTACATGTCACTCAAAGGTACCTAATCTTAAAGCATACTATGACTGCGGCACGGTAGCATGGTCTGCTAGTGAATAAGGTTTTATTTTATAGGTTGCCTGAATAGTGAATGGATTATGCATTCCATTTACACATGGTGCTCATTCTTACAGCAGAAGAGAGATGCAAGTTTTATTCTTTCCTTTTGCTGAAGTCATTTGAGCTGATCTATAGGAAGATACCATTAGTCAGCTGATCAGCAGTACAAGGTAGCAGCTATGGCCATCTCTATAAGGTTTGCAGGAACTCAGCTAGAAGAGGAGACCCTTCCATGTTGAGACCAGCAGTTTGTCAGGGCCTCATGCCTCCAGGGGAGGATGCAAGGAATTCCTATGGGTGTTGCTGCTCAGAGTGTCTCTACTTGAACAAGTGGACATACAGCACTGTGGAGAGTAAGACAGTGGTAACGCAGTAACCTGCTGCAGACCATTGCACTTCAGCTACTCTGTGTTTTGATTACTGAGGGCAGTGTGTGAGGTCCAGACTGGTCTAAACCGAGAGGCTTTTAGCCTGTGCACCCAGAGCTGTTCTCAGATATCTGTCTGTAGGTGTGCCAAGCCCTGGTATCATGGTATCAACGCTCAAGAGACTGTGGAGAAATACAGGCTCCCTGGCCGAGGCTCCAGGCACTGCCTCCATGAGCAGGCAGTGTTGTGGTGCCATCTGCAACAGGGAGGGCCAGCAGTGGCATAGTCCTCACTCCTGTACAGCACAAATCATCTATTGGAGCCTTTCCTAAAATAATACCACCTCCCCAGCTCGGATTTTTTTTTCCTATCACAGTTTTTTGCACTTTTCTTTTTTTTTTAAATGTTAATGGAAAATCTGAAATCAAGAAAGCATCTCTGCCTTAATAGTGTGCTGTGATATTAGATGGTAACTGGTGATCTCTGCCTTTTGCAGCATTTCACCATTTCTCATCAGTGTTAATATGAATTAATTTGCAGTAGTGCAGGGCCATGAAGTTCTTTACATGAATAAAATAAAATGATTTAGCAAGAATAATATATATTTTAAACCTATCCTTTCTTTGTCATCATTAAGAATGCTACCCCATTAATATTCTCTGTGTAGTAGATAGTTTTATGAGGAAGGGAGCTATTGTAAGATTTACAATTCCTTTGTCTAACTTTGTGAAACAATATTAATTTCTCAAGCTACTGCCTGAAAGAAAACATGTCACTGTTGATTTATAGCCTTTGGTCAAATACTCCCATAGAGTTTGATCCATCCATTAGATTCTACAAATTTTTAGAAAGATTAATTGAAGCATGTAAATTACATCTTATTGAGGTTTCTCCTTGTCTAACTATGTGTCTGTCAAATAGATAATTGCACTGATTAAATTTTCAGAGAAAAGGAATTCTAACCAGATATATGAATAAATGTTTTGTGCTGTTACAGCAATTAAAATCTTCAGTTGAGGCAACAACTTAAGGAAGTATTGAATTTATTAGACTTAATAAAAAAGGGGTGTTTCCATTAAACCACCCATGAGGTTTTACAGCAACAAAAATATTTGAGATATATGTTATATTTCATTACGATAGGTTAATTTTCTTTTTCAACATTTCTCTCACTGCATATAGAAGTACAGTGCTTTGAGCAAAAAATTGTTCACCTGGTTTTGGTAATCACATGTTCAGATGGATAATGTCAGACCTGTGGTACTAAATATGTTATACAGTGGTGAGTTTATGGATTGAATTGCTGTATTTATTTAGGAAGCAATAAAGTCTTTAACTAATAGCAGAATATGAAACTACAGGAATCTCACAGGCTCTCGTACCCTATGGAGAGCAGATGGGCCTCTTCACATAAAGTCTTTCCATAAAGAGTGGTCTAAACTTCTCAGCAAAAGTTTAATACATCCAGAATTTCCTACCATGACATAATTTGCTTATCGGACAAATATTAGGAAGAGTAAATCCTCTTAAGATTCACAAAGACTGAAAACTCATGTGTAGAATTTTGCCATTTTCAGAGTTGTACTGGGGAAATGCAGCACGGCTGTGTTAAAGCACAGGAGTGTAGTGGGCATGTGGAGACCATGAACAAGAAACTCAGTGTGTAGGCTCTTGAAGCCAAATTGTTCATGAGCTAGCACCATGTGAATTTTACTTTTGTCTTCGGTAAGAGAAAATATCCTATATCTGTTCTCACATGGCAAGTAGTACAATGGGTAGGAGTTAGGATTGCTTGTCTTCAAACTTTGCTTCTTTGTGCTAGTCAGGATTTGCACATCTTTGGAATTACTTACTATGTGCAAGAACATCTTGCCAAAAGGAGTTCTATTTTATATGTGAATGTAATAAAAAAGAGCAGAAGGTGATTGTGTTGAGTTGTGAGAAGGTGAGAGAGTAAAATGTACAATGGTAATTGTCCTGATTTCTTCATAGATGGATGTGAATAGTTCCTGTAATTGCAGTAAAACTGCTTCTGGTAGTGAAGTGTTTGTCTGCACATTGTGTTTGTGATCATTTATTCTATTGCTATACTTTTACAGCTATATGAGACACAGAAAATGTGTATTAAACATAGGAAATGCAAAGTTATCAATTTATCCATATATTCTCAATCTTCTGAAGTTGGTTGCTTTGGGTTTTTTCCCCCCAGTAAACTTGTATTGGAAAAATAACTTTAAGATTTTTAGATTTAAAATTCTAGATTCACCATGAATACAGTTCAGCTGATTCAAAATTTGTGTGTTTCTGTTGGATGTCTCTATAAAGTGAGAAAAAACTATGTCTTAGCAGGTGTGAGAAGCTCAGCAGAACCTATCAATTTCTAAGGATCTAGGAGCATTTAATCTCCAAATTTTAGTGGGAACTAGGATAGAAATTTGGATATGAGCAGACAACCACTCTTGTGGCCTGACTGAATTTCAGAGAAACAACTGAAATAGTGTGTGCAATGCACAACAGATTGTTAGGTATCTTCAGCTTGGTGCATGCATAGCATAAGAGCTCAACAAAAATAGGCTTAAAAATAGATTATTCAGTTGGTTATTGTGTTTTAAGAATAGTATGCTTATGTTTCTGACTGTGTACACTAGCAGAATGTTCTAGAAGAATACACTATCCTGCTGTTTGGATGCTCAGACAACTGAGGAAAATATTAATTGCTTTTACTGTAATTCATCACTGGGAATGGAATATTGTGTTCAGTCTTACAACTGGTTTTCATCAAAATGACTTAAAATCCTGGAGCTATATCCTTTTAAGGGAAGTGCTCTTTTGGGGGCTGGTTTTGCCAGAGTTCATTTCAGCACTGGGGTAAATCCACCTCTAATAGTTTGACGATTTGTTGTAATCTATCTTCATCTTTTGAGCAAAATTAGGCTTTATTGAAAATCTGTATAAGGGATATTTATCACCTGATATTTATCTTATATTTTTGTATGTGGGATAATCGTAATTCCTAGCTATTATTTTATAATTGTATAGAATTCAGGGGTTTGCAGTTCATTTGCTTGTAATTCATGGCATAGTGAATTTAGTCTTGCTGAATAACCTCTCACTGAATTACTCAATGCTATTTCTGGATAGAAGAAGAGAAGAATTGGAGTAAATTGGGTTTTGCAGTAAACTTGAGAAACAGCTTCTAGTAGAGTAACTAAAACTAGAGTATTTCAATGTGCCTGTAAGTACATTTAAGATAAATTAATTATTTTTAGTCCTGTCTATCATAAGGAATGTTACATGACAGCTAGCTGATGAGGCATAAATTGGCATTCTTCAGTGTAACTGAGACGACCCTTCCTTGCTTCCAGTCTTTGCAGTCCCTCTGCTAATCTGACAGCTCAACAAAGGTGACTGGTGTCTTTGGCTTTTAAAAGAGTTCAGGTGATCTAAACCCAACAGCTGTGTGTTTTCTTCCATGAACATCTGGCACTCATCGTGGTATGTATTGTTGTATGTTTTGTTTTACATGTGCCAATACTGCCTTAAAGCTACTAGAAGGCCAAAGTTTATTTTGGCTAAGTAGTCAACTATTTAGAATACACAATAATATAAAACTGCTCATTTCCCTCTAAACTCCTACAGCTGTTTTGATAAGTTATAAAGCAAAGAGGAAAAACTAGACGTGACTAACTATAAGATAGATTCTCTGATGCATCTGCAGTAGGCTCACAGCCTGGGTGGTTGCAGGTCAGATATAGAAAGGAAATAGGATCGTTTCACACGGGTATCCATCATTAGTAGTAACTTAGGACAAATATTAATACTAGTGAAATCAAAGCTCCTTGAGTTTTAAATGGACTAGTTACATCTAATAAACTACTTAGAATGTGATGGATAGCTTTAAAATAGTAGTCACTTCAGCAATTAATTGTCCATTTAATAAATTTCTACATCTTTTTAATCACCAGAATGAATTATTTAAAATTCAGTATATTACGATGAAACCACTGATGAGAGCAAAGGTAAACCTGTCACTGGGTAAAATATGGAAGGTTTTCCTGAGCAACGTGTGTGGGAAAGAAAGATGATTCTGAGATATTCTTTTGTTATAATGACTTCAAGATAGTGACCGTAATAGCTTCTCTAATAGGGGAAGAAAAGATGTATTTTTAAAACAAGTTAGAATCTCCACCAAGATAATAAATTTATGCAACTTTAATCAATGTGTTGAACCTTCAGTTGAAATGTAATTCCTGAAAGAAAAAGATTAAGTCACAAAAGGTCTCTAAGTGGGTCATGAAGGAGAAACTATTGCCGTCTGTTCCACAGAAATTCATATTTAATGTCTGTGTACGAATTTACCCAGTGGTCTGCAATGGAAACTTCAGGTGGTACGTTCCCTTGTTCACTTTCACGTATTCATCACTAATTATAGAACTGCTCAATTCTGTGTGAGACATGAAATGGAAACAGTCCCTGGATCATTGAGTCTAGTGTTTAAAGACGGAAAGAGAATATGCGCTGGGAAACCCACTGGAAGGATTAATTTTCAAGTTATATGAAGAAGATGGAATTAATTCAGAAGTGAAGGTGGCATCATATTTATCATAAACTCCAGTTTTGTTTCTCTTTTGTGAAAAGTGTCAAGCTGTCTGTGGGACCAGCCATTTCAGAGTTATAAGCCCTACAGGACCTGCCATCTTTGGGTATACTCTAAGACAAAAAAAAAAAAAAAATAGCAGTTAAGCATAGTACAGAAACCTGCTAGCAGTTATGTGTAGCAAGGAGAAGTTAATTTGGGACAGAAGTTTTTTTAAGGGGATTCTGCCCTGTCTAGTTGGAAGTTCCATTGACTTTGTGGTAGTGTGGAAAAAAGCCACAGACAGAAATAGGGCAGCTAGAATATACTGCTATCTGAAAAAAGGAATGAGACTATTGTTAAGTGGTGCCTTGAAGGTAAAGACAAGCTCTGTTTTTTGTTGGAAATGCTTAACATAAAGGTGTTAGGAGAAAACAGTAGTGGGTGTTTGTGTTAAATGGATTGTAAGAGAGAGGCGTGGGAAAGTTGGATGTGTTTTAAGTGTTTCTACATTATACTTATACTTTCAAAGCTGTTATCCTGCCTCTTGGGTAAATAATATTTAGAAAATATTTATAACATATACAGTCAACTTGATAGGTCTTTCAGAGCCTAGAAAAAAAAAAAGGAACTAGCAGTAGTGTTAACATAGTTCAACCCTTGTGTACTTAAATTGTAAACTCATGGAGGAAGAATTGTACGGGAAAATGTTTGCAAAGTGCTTGATACAGTGGGTTCCTGGCTTCTGTATCTTATTATACTACAAATAGCAGACAAGAAACATAACTACATTACAGTTGCCGTATTTAAGAATTATAGTTCAGACAGTAGTGATCAAACCAGTGGTAAAACGAGGTTTCATTCTGGTTTTGCACATGTACAATTTGAAATTAAATCCTCAAATAAGCCAGGGGAACTATAGCTGTAGGGGGAGCAGATGATTGGAGTTCAGAGGCCAGATAGTTAGTGGAAGGAAAAATGAGCTCTGGTGTTTCCTTTGTTTCACCCATATATATCTGTAACCCATAAAACTGCAAAATTGCCTTACTTTGGTCAACTACTGCCTCCTCCTCCTCTCCCCTCTCAACATATTGCTTCCTTCTACTCATAGAAACTACAGCAGTAGAGCAAGTAGCATGCAACACTACGACTAGCATTACACTAGCCTTCTCATTCATCTTCTTATTCTTTTCCATACCTGCATGTAGCGTTCATCTCTGGACTTTTCTCAAAGCCTCATTCATTTTAAGTGCTTTTGGGTGCTGTGCATAACACATACCTGAGCTGTTATATTGAAAGACACAGGTCATGTGCAGAAAAAAAGTGTATGTGTTGTTTGTTTGTTAATGATAATATGAATAGATAAGATCTTGATGAAGTAGTGCAATCAAGCTATGAAATTTGTTCACAAGCTTTTACTGTTCTTCTGTGTAGATGATTGAACAGGGCTACTTATATTTTGATAATGGTGGGAAGTGAATGGTTCAATGGTAATATCCATCCTGGTCTTCCTGGGAAGCTTTGTTAGAATCCAACATTCTCCCCTCAGGAATCACAGGAGAGATCTCAACTCTGCTATTCTGCCTGCTCTGCTTGAGTGGGAATCCCACCAGGTCTGCCCACGGAAGGAGAGCAAACAGCAGCAGAGATGAAACCCAGTGTGCATGTGAAAAAGGAGAATTTTGCTCAAGGCATCTGAAGTATCGTGGGAGGCTTAAGGTAAATGTTGTTTTTGTGTTTGGAGTGCAGCTGTGGAATATCTAACCTCAGGCTCAATAGCTACCAGGGACTCTTAGTTTCATCATTTGATGGTATTACATTTCAAGAACCTTGATTTTGTACTGCTAACATTTTAGATCCAGTGGATGCTGCCTCTAGTTCTTTAGCTGCATTTGCTGGAGGGCATGAACTCAAGAGTTTTTCTTTTTTTTTTTTCATTGGGTAGGAGACTGACACTAGCTTTACATGCAGATGAAAATTAAGCATCACTTCTTAAAATTCTGTTTTTCCACAAAGCCTACATAAAGAGTAGCAGGCACCTGGTGAACAGAGACTGCTTCAAAATCACTCATTCAGTTTTCTTCATACTTTCCCATCTGCATTTATCTGTACCTTCTTGTCTGATACTGGAATTACAATGTTTCTGTTGTAGGGGTTTTTCTTCTGCTCAGGGTCAGATTACACTTAACACACTGATGTCCATGTCCAGCACTTGTTTTCCCTGCAGCTAATTCAAATACAAACAAAAATGGGTTTAACAACACTTCAGGAGCTGCAGTCAGCACCTCTTACCCTGCAGATGCCTAGAATTGCTGTTGCTTACATGTACAGGCTAAATCCTCAAGATGTAATTCCTCTTGTATGTGTATTTATGCTCAGATCACCCTCACCACAATGCTTGATGTTACCAGAGACTTGGGACTATATTCTTTCCAGAGGATGGCAAAAACCTATTCCCTCTCTCAGCGGGATGCACAGCCTGAAGAGGCACATTTTGCCAGATCAGGCCAAACTGCAAAATTAATACTAGTGGCATTTTGTCTGTGCCTTCGCTTTGCTCTGTTATAGCCACCATGCAGGGGTGATATTAGCTGGTAGATTGAGTGCCTAAAAAATGGCTTTGTTCTCTAAGATTCCCAGATAAAGTATGAACTTTGTACAAGGTCTCTCAACACTGGACATTTTCTCTGCAGCAGGGTACAGAATCCTTCCACAACGACTCAGTATCCCAAATACTGCACACATTGCTTGTAAAAAAATGCTGTACTGTTTGAAAACCTAAGTCAGCCCCCATATCTCTGTAAACAGGTTGACATCTTTTTCCAAGCAATCGAATGGAGAACTTGTTTTGTCTGATTTCAAACCCACTCAGATATTATCACTTTCAGGGTTCAGCTCAAGATTGAATGTTGCTGGGTTCATGTTTCACTTCAAGATTGTGGTAAAGGGACAGGGCAAAAATGAGTGAAAATATAAAGCAAAAAAGGTAGTGGAGTGCATCTCTCCAGAAAAACAAATATGGAGGTTGAGAGAGCTAAAGAAACAGGACTAGGAAGGGCAGAAATTCATATTAAACTGTCAGCACACTGTACAATATAAGACAGTTACTGTGCTGGGTTTGGAAAAAGCTGCTTATCCATGAAAAACAGGTTTCCATTTAATGGCACAGTTAAAAAAAGAAATTGTCCCTAACATAATAAAAAAGGTTTAAAGAGGGAAGAAAGAAAAATTTTGAAAACTGATCCCTTTTACTATTAGTGTTCACCAGGAAAATTTTTCACAAACTTTTCACGTTGGGAGAAATTGTCCATCTCTTCTCATCAAGTTTTCTTTATTTCTTCAATGTTCCACCTGAACATTGCATGTCCAAGTATAGCCAGCTAAGGTGGGATAGTACTAACTTAGAACACTTATTTCGGTGTTTATCTTTTTTGCCTATTTCTCATCCCTCTTCACTGCATAATGTGATATATGGCAACTTTAGTTAAATTAAATAAATAATTTATTTAAATTAAATAAATTGTTAAGGAAGGAAAAATAGTTTGCAAGTATGATTTTCTTGCTTGTTTTCTCACAATATGTTGCTTCTATTACTTACTTGCAAAAATTATGTTATGACTTGTTGCTTACACTGTCCACAGTGTAGTTAAATCCAAAGTACTGGCTGGGCACAGCTGAAAGCTGCAAAACTTGTTCTGCTTTCAGCTGAGCTTTTCTCTGAACTTTGCTTTGCCTTGCATTGAGGGATCCCTCTTCTGTTCAGGTGCACAACCAGGGAAATGTGGAGCGTGGATACTTTTGGAAAGAAGATTGGAAAATCCAGAGGTTGATACTTAAATTAATTCTCTCAATTTTGCTCTCAAAAAAATTATCATTTCTGGACCTTAGTAATGTCTCCATTTTGTAGACCAAATTAGTTGGGCAGGATCATAATTTTGTGTCTGCATCTACTGATTCTGTACGTGTGTCAGCCTGGCAGGAGAGTTGAAATACACTGTGCTTTTTGGCTCCCAGTGTCAAAATCTCATAAAGTTCATTAATCTTTTCATCCCACATCCCTAGATTTTACTTTCATGATATATTTTAACTGACTTGTATTATAACTGCACCTCTCTCTCTGTAGGGACCCTGATACTGTAATCCTGTAACAGTGTTTAGGGGCAATGGTGTTCTGATTAGCTTCCAGAGGTGATTAATCTTTTTTTTCTCCCAAATGGCAGTTGTTTATATTATTGCTAGTGCTCTTAATTCTGACCACCCTTTTCTTATCAGTCAAGTCCTTTTTCAACACCTGGACCTGGCAATGGATTTCATGCATCAATGCCTAAAAGCTATTTTAGAGCCATTAACTACACTAGTGCTTACAAATATAAATGTTACATTCTTCAAGCTGCCTCTTTCTTCCCAGTCCCCATATTCCTCTTCCTTCCCCTCTTCTTGCTGTCTGTATATCCCCTCAAATTATTTTAAAGTAACCCTGTGATTCAGACTAGCCTGGGATCTTCAGCAGCCTGTTCTCCCTTTCCAGTTTCCAATCATACATTGACTTCCAGTAGGAAAAAAAAAGGAAAGAAAAGAAAAAGGTTTTTTTTTCTTTATTGGGGCTGTCTTAAATATCACCTTAGTCTTGGCACTGTCTCAACCTGGAAATGTAACAATGCTGTACTCTGAGATGGCCAGTAGGTGTCAAAATAACCTGTCATTTGAACAACTGCAGCGTGTTACTGATGGGAAACTGATAATCTTTTGTCCTGTCCAGGGTTTATGAAGAGCTGGGTTTAGTGAGTATTTTGTGTCCTTACCCAAGAATAAGGCTGATGCTGTGGCAACTTACCGAGAGCTTTGCACTGCTGTAGATAGTAGTATTACAAATGCTGTCTCAGATCTAGTGAAACCAGTAGGTAGTAGGCTAGTAATGCTGTGGAAAGCTGTACACTTCTCTGACTGCCTTTCCCTCTCCTGCCAGAGGACTTAGAAAGCTGGACATATGCTATCTAACAACCTGCATGTAATACAACCATAAATTGAGATGAACACTTCATTTTGCTGATCTTGTTGGCTTTGTTTTCGCTCATTTTGTCCCACCACTTTTGACCTTAAACCTCATTTTTCTGAATGTCTTGTACCTGAGAGAAGACCCGATGAGATGAGCTTTGCCCTCAAGGGTGCACAGTGGCTCCTGTTGACTTTAGCACTCAATGCAGCCCTATGAATTGAAATAGTTTAGCCGTTGCATTTGGTGTCTCACTGAAAAGTTAGGGAGCCCTTGTATGTATTCAGAGTGTTTGGATTGTGAGCAATTCTCATGTTCTTTGAGCACTTCAGTTTAGAAGACAGAAAAATAATAGCTGTTTTTGTACTGTCTTCAAAATCAATCGTTTGCATAACATTCATGTATGTGTTTATTCTTTACAGCCTGAAATGTTTCTACTTGTTAATGCATATGGGTACATTCTGTGGTCTCGGTTTGCCAGGATGAATGTAGGCACAGGTTTGCTGCCCTAGAAGTTCATATGCTTGTACAATTCTAGTCTAGTATTGTGAAGGAAAAAGTTTACCTGTGTCTATAATAGATTTTATAAACCAATTTTTTGTGTTTGAGTTTACTGATGAAACAGAGTAAAAATATAAGCAATGAACAGAGATTCAATCTGTCCCTTTTGGGAATGGAGCTTTTTTTCTGATTTTCCTCAAAATGCTGACTGTGGGTCTGTATATGGATGACCTGATCTTTGTGAAGCATGCTGGTACTATTAATTTCAATTTATTTCAAATTTGGTCACCCACATGTAGTAAAACAGGCAGCCCTGTGGCTTCAATGGGGATTCCAGGCATAGAACTGGCTGGAAGATTGCTCTCCTGAAAATCAGGCCCTTGGCTCTGTTCATGATCGTGATGCACCTAATTAGCTACAGTGAGATGAATAATGACTTAGAAGAGGCTTCACTGAGAAAAAAAATCCACTTTTATTTGAGGTTTTCACTGAAAGATAAATTAAAAGCTGAGAACTATAATGACAGGGACAACAGACAGGTATAGTTTGGTCATAAAAATGTAGTCAGGCTGGAAATTAAAAGGTTCTCAGTGAATTTCTGAAACAGTCTTCTGACAAAAAGAATAGGAGAAACAAAACCCATGAAAACAAATCTAGCCACAGATTATTTGAGGTGAATTGTATAAAACCAATTACCTGAATTGGGGCTTATGAAAGCCAGGGCTGGATCTGATGACCTGAAGAGTCCTTCCAAGCATGTTTCCCTTGAAAACAATACCTGAAGCCACACGTTCCCTCTCTGATGCTACAAAAGAGCCTGGGTTCCTCTCAGCAGGTTGCCCAGTGCTGGGTACCATGCGAGCTTAGATGGGCAATTGGTTGAAATCTGTTGATTCCTCTCTCTGGGTGTCACACTGAGAAATGCAACATGGAAACAGTTCATCCAACAGTAGAAAACTTGTCAAAAATAGGGCTGTTTATTGTTGGTTTGACCTATGTCAACTCTTCAGCTTATGTATTCATGGCTGATGATGGTGTGGTTCCTCCTTATTGCTTTATGTTCATGGGTGACTGTGGTGCAAAATTTGTTTTCAGTTAGTATGCGACCAGAATGAGTAGAAAATATTAAAGTATGGGGCAAAAAATCAACCCTAAATGAGTCCAGAAAGTGTCTTAGGTAGGAGGTAAGACAAAGCACAAAGGCCATTCAAAGTGAGCAGAGTGATCAGGCATGATTTGGTTTGAACCAGAGAGCTCTAGTTGATGAGATATTAGAAGACATCACACATTTGGGGTATCTGTTGGTTCCTTGACCTGGTGAGTAAATAAAGATTTGTTTTAGTAAGATTTTAAATTGAAATACAATGTAAATTGACATCTATCCTTTCAGCTTTCACTTATTTCAGATGAGTTTCTGATCCTTAATGCCACACTATAATAACAATAAAAAAAGTCTTTTTAATACCTTATAGTAGCTGCCAGTAATAACACTGGTTTATAATGAAGCCAACAAATACTGAAATTTGAACAATTTGTGAAGTCAGTAGAAAATGTGTAACCACATACTCAGGCAAATAGGCTTTTCTTATATAATAATCACCCTACTCTTATATAAAACAGATGCAATTTCAAAGCAATAGAAAATATGTGTGCTGCATATTGGAATATGCTTGTTTAAGAAATCATCTCTTTAAAAGTCCATGGCTTGGTGTTTACTGTCTCTGTCTCCTCCTTTTTTCTCAATGAGATTGTTTTCTGCTACCCCTCTTGCCCCTAGTTGAAGGTGCACACCACCCACCACGATCATGCTCCATTAAGCTCTTGTGCTAAACAAAAAAGTTCTACGGAGCTTTCATTTATCAACCTTCCCCCAAAGTGCTTTATGCATTTCATCAGGGATTTGCAAAACTATTCACAGCTTCGGAAGCAGAGCACTGGAGCGCCATGATCGATGGGAGCGCAATTCAATAACCGCCCAATGCTGTTGAGCAATCCTGGGCAGTGGTTTGGGACAGGAAGTGAATGAGCAGAAGATAATGATCTGAGGTAGTTGGTCCTCATTTAAAATGGATTGGGATTTAAAAGTGCTTTTGGCAGAGCCTCACCTTTAAACCTCATTCAAAAAATGTTATTTTTGAGAAAAACATAATTTAACACACTGCTGGGTATTGATTCAGGCCTGTCTCAAGTAGGTATATTACCTTCCCAAGAGAAGTGAAGTGCAAAAATATTTCATTATCACAGAATATTTATTTATATACACTGATTTTATAAAGATGTTCCACTGATGGAGGGTGATAAATACACATATAAAATTGTGCACGAGATGAATAGTACTAATTCAAGACAGAATGGTGCCCTGTGAGCACGGAGCCTTGTTATCTGAATTTACCTTTGTGTTCTCCATCTGAATACAGTCACAGCTTAGTACTGCTTATCTTAGCTATCTTATTAATTAAAATAGAAATGCTTTCATAGGCAACATTCCCCCTTCTCTCTTTCAGAGCCAGGACTGGTGTGTAGGGTGGTGTGGTCTTTCAATCATGAAGTAAGAGAGTTTGCTCTTGCAAACAGCTTTGGAGTGTGTCAGTCTGAGCTCCTTTATTGTGCACTGTAGATATCTGGAAAATTGCCGCGTCTCCTCAGCTGGGTATTCTCATTGCTTAGCACATTCCCTGCAGCCCCTGACAAAAATGTTACTGTGGGAACAGGGGAATGTCCAAAGCACACGATGTTCTGGCAAATCCCAGCTGGCAGGCAGCCCTCTGGGGTCACAGCTAGCCAGATGTGACATGGGCTGCTCTAAATCAGACCATTGGCAAGCTTGAAGGACCAAGAAATTTTTTTGCTGCACCCACTTACCCCCAGCAGATACTGGGGCAGCTGAGGTTAGAGGCTAACATAGTGCTTCTTAGCAATTTTGAGGTGGAACATCGATCACCAGTTTCTGTGAAGAATTAAATAGTACATTCAGTTTATTGACATGAAAAGCTATATAAAAACATGTTCTCTCGTACATGAGAGAGAAAATTATAATGCTTTAAGCATTCACTTAATCTAGTTTCTATCACAAAAAAAAGGGGATAATGCAATGTTTACAGTTTTGTTTAACTTAGAGTTAAATGGGACTGTTCTTGTGGCCAGCTAGAAATAATGGTAAGTCACTATTATTTCTGAGTCTCATAACAAGGACTGGGGTCTTGTTGTGCTAGGTTATTTATAAACACAGAATACATTTTTTTTTCTGAGCATTGAATGGCAAAAAGGGACAAGACAAGACATGGGCAAATAACCAAGCAAATAGTAGAATAACTAAGTGAAAGTAATAATTTGAATGAAGGAGATGATCCTCACAGCCCTATGTTAATAACTCTTTTTCACAATCATAGCTGAAATTGTAATTACTATGAACAATCCATGGCTGTTTTTTAGAATGACTATAGGTTATATTTAAAGAAAATACTGTTGGAATGAAGACTGCAGAATTTTATCACATTTTCTTCATTACAGTTTGATAATCCTTATGCAGACAATGTTTGTTGTATGTTATAGCTATTCACATACATTATCTCATTTTATTACAGAAGCCATGATTTTAAATGTCTTTTAACTTTCTTTGAGTTGTTTAGTTTAGTTGTGTTTTAATCACAGCCCTAGTCAAGTGGTGAAGAATAAATAGTAGATAACAATGATGAATGAAGTTGAGTATCACAGAAAATAGGTGTCTGATCCAGCTTCTGCTGAAATTCAGGAATAGATTCCTATTGACTGTAGTGAAAACAGAGAAGTGGTCTTTTGATTCAAGTTGCAAGCTTTATGAAAAATTAGTCTGCATAATCAAATGCACAAACCCTCAGCAATTAGGCACAATAGTACTGTAATTTTTAGACATCAAAGGGATTATTACTTAAAAAGCACTTTTATTTGTCTGAGCATAGTAGAGTTGTCCTTTTATGTTATTGATTATGGGTAACTTAAGACTTGGGTGGTCTTATGAAGGACAAAATAAATTTTGACAGAGTATAAGTACGTGTAGATGAAGTATGTCTATATGGAATACCGTCTAACAGTGCCTTTTTTCCTGGACAATCTCTCTGAAATACGTTTATTTCTAACTAGGAGACAAGAGTATTTTTCTCTGTAGATCTGTTGGCTATACAAAACTCTTGAAGTTCAGTTTGATAGAAAGCAGAATTTACATAGAACCAATCTGTTTTCATGCTGAAGACTGCACTAACTCTGCAAGGGAAATTTTGACCAAAGGCTCTCTGAGAAGTGGCAGATAGTTAGTGGAAACAGAAAAGACATGAAAAATGAAGACATGGAGTGATGGACACTTGAAAGGTCTTGATGAATCAAAACCCAAATAATATTTTGATGATGTAAGAAAAAAGCAAGGGCAAAATTTTAGACACTTACATTATATGTACAGCCTGGCCACGGTGATGGAGACTTGATAGAGATAACAGATTATACTAAATTCACGGTTCCCCACACGCAGGAAGGCCATCCAATAAGTGGCTTTGGACAGCTGAAGGCAACTCTGTAATGTGGCTGTAGGCTGGAGATAAGGTTGAGATAAAAGTGATGGATAAAAATAGGTTTGGAAGCTGAAGGAGAAAGGCATGGAGGATGGAGTCTTAGGATCCTTTCTTGAAAGTGGGAAAGAAAAGGAAGGAAAGATGTTGAATAACATGTTGAATACCTAATCAAAAGGCAAACAACAAAGGAAAGCTGGATGTAAAGAGGAGAAGTGTGATGAGGAGTTCATAAAAGCAGATAAAATTTGAGGGACAGTGAAAGCAAAGCCAGAACATCTGGATTCAGGTAGGAGGTGTGCTTCACTGTTTCTGGAAGGACATAATTTCAAGGAGCCAGACCGGACTGATTGAAGAATGAGGTCTGTTGGGGAGAATTTAGTATGACTGCTCATGGCAACTGTTGAAAAGGCAAGATAAAAGGATGGAAGCCAGAGGGGATTTTGTGCCTTTCTTCTTCACACAGTGTAGGAGAGTTAAGGCACATTTAAGTCTAAAGTGTGAGGAAACTGATTAGAGTGAGAAGTAAAGGAAAGGCAGGGAGAGTAATAGGACAGCAGGGAGGATAGACTGGGACACTGTTTGATGGTGGGAGTTAGAGGGGTAGTAACAGCTCCTGCAGTTACTGTGGCAGAGTGAAGGAGGAATAGAATNGTAAAGAAGTTCCTCCTCATGTTGAGGTGGAACTTCCTGTGCTCTAGCTTGTATCCATTGCCCCTTGTCCTATCGCAGGGCACAAGTGAAAAGAGATCGCCCCTTTCTTCTTGACACCCAGCCCTCATATATTTATACACATTAATTAGATCCCCTCTCAGTCTTCTCTTCTGCAGACTAAAAAGCCCTAGATCTCTCAACCTTTCCTCATATGGCAGGTATTCCAATCCACTAATCATCCTCGTAGCCCTCCATTGGACTCTCTCAAGTAGATCTCTGTCTCTCTTGAACTGGGGAGCCCAGAACTGAATGCAGAACTCCAGGTGAAGTCTCACTAGGGCAGAGTAGAGGGGGAGGAGGACCTCCCTTGATGTGCTGGACACACTCTTCTTAATGCACCCCAGAATACCATTGGCTCTCTTGACCACATTTAATATTAATAGCCTTTCCTTCAAATGTGCTCTCATTTCTCTAATGGCTTTGCTTTATAACAGTGCTGATAGCCTCCTGACTCTCCCTGATGTCACAGACAAACTTGTGCACAGGCCATAGGCTCTTCGTCTGTTATGCATAAGATACAAACTGTTCCAGTGTTGTGTCCAATACTAATGCTCAAGGAAGGCTCTGCTTTTTATTTTCAAGGACTTGGGTTTTCAGGGCTTTGGACTGAGTGCCAAAAACAATTCATCAGGAATGCTTTACAACTCAGCAATACAAAACCTGTTAGGATACAGATCACCCACAAGACAGAGTTTGGGGAGGAAATATGTAAAGCACTGGTTGACCTCAGCATGATTAATGGTTTTTAACACATTTAACTCTGTTGCTTACAATGTGAATTTTACGTTGACTCACCCATGGTTGTTTATTTTTATTTTTTGAAGGAGAGGGAACCTCCATTTGTGAAACTTTCATTCATATAGAACTTAATGACAGTCCATGTATAACAGCAAAATATTTATATTGAGACACAGCTGTCCCAGCTGATTCTACCTCTCCTCAGCAGTTTGTTCCCTTCAAAAGCAGCCTTTAAAAATTACAGACCTTGCAGAATTTGTGTCAGTCATCTCTGTCATGAAAGGATCATTTATGAGATGTGAAGCTCATTTACTGGACTAGAGCAATGAATGAGATCTCTTCTATAACTACAAAGCCACCCAGTCCTAGCTCTTGAGTTAGCAATATCCAGAGTTGGAAAGACACCCCAATCCTCACAGGATTTGAGTCCAAATCCTGTCTCTACACAGGCCAAACTAAAAATCAAGCCATATGTCTAAAAGCATTGTCCACATGCTTCATGAACACTGACATGTTTGGTGCCTTGACCACTTTCCTGGGGAGCTTGTTCCAGTGCTTCACCACCCTGTCAGTAAAGAACTTTTTCCTAAAGAAGATGAAATATTTTGATTTTGTGGGCTAGCACAAGCCAAGTAAAGGTCAGTAGGCCTGATTAGGCCAGTGCGACTCATAGAGCTCCTTATTTGTGCCACAGATAATGAAAAATAACAGTTATTAAAGTTACGTTTTGTTCCCTACACCTGAATGACATCTAGTTTACCTGTATGTTGCTAGGTGCTCATGGCAATGAGCTACATCTATTTGCGTGTAGTGAGTGAATTCACCTTTCCTCCTGAGCCTGCACCTAGCAGCCTGCACTTCCTGAACCTAGGAGTTTGATCCTGTCAATTGCTGTGTTCATATGACCTGCAAGAAGTCACCAAACAGCAGCAAGTGCTCCACGATGAAGAGATGAGCCATCTTGCCTAATCCGATTGTTCCTTGTACTCAGTGTTGCTGAGTCCTGACACATGGGACATCATTTCCAATTACAGACAGAGCACTGCCTTCTGGCTGCAGCAGATCCTGTGTTCAGAGGCATCTAGACATAGTAAGCACTGCTACTTATGTCTTCTAACCTGATTTGCCATAATCTTTTTGACAGAGCTTATGAACTTTCAAATCCAAATGACTTCTTGCCTTGTCCTAGTTTCGAGGAGGCCAAAGAGATCATAATTCTTTCTGGGTTTGGCTGCAAAGGGGATATGCTCTTTTTTGAAGCAATATTAAGAAAGGAGAATAAACCAGGGAACTATTAGCTGTGAATCATGTATGCAGTTAGCTGGAGGGCTGGTTCTCTTCCAGAAGTTTCTGCATTAGGTTAAAGAATTAGGGCTCCATCCTCCTTCAAGTCTATTCAGTGTAACAGCAGTGCAAACCAGCAGCAGACAAAACCATACTGTGTTAGAGATGCTCTGGTCCGAGGTGAAAGGGAGGAAGGTGGCACCTGTTTCATTAGTATGTGCCTTTAAGCTAGAGCTACAGCTTTTGTCTGATTGACCCATTATATAAGCATAAAGTCCAGACCCATTTCTGTAACTATCCATTCATCTCCCAATAAGACAGTACCCATATTTCGCCCTTTCCCTGACTAGCGTTGTTAACCTTGAGCTAAGTTTAGAAGAGTGAACATATTACATGAGGCTTATACTAACTAGTTCAAGTCTTTTAACAGCTAATAACTTGGTTAATTCACTTAAAGAAAGAGGAAATAAATTATGACTCTCTTCCTACTTTTTTTCTTGTAAGTGTTAGATTCTAACACTTTACTCTTCTTCATATATGCATTAACATTTTTCATAATTGCGTAAGTGCAAGTTCAAAAAGTTACATGTTTAAGTTCCTTAGAAACAAAGATGGTTTTAGAAACATTACCTAATATTTTGGCAGGTTTGTTGCCTGCCTTCTTTCTTGTGGAAATCATGCAGCTGAAATCTGAAAGTGGATATCCACACGAGTATCCACTTGCTGTCTTGCAGTGGTAATTCAGAGCCCCCAAACACCTGCGTTTTACCACATCTTCTGCCTTTCTTTCTGAAGGTTTCCCTGGACTGTGTGTTCCTGTGCAAATGTGAAGTTATCTAAAGAAAACATGGAGCATGTCCATGGACACAAGGGGAATTGGTGAGAAATGTAAATTTTGGCAAGCAAAGAAGATAATGGAGGTGCTGAAATGAAAGGTCACATTTCAGATGAGATAATTGCCTTGTGATGTCAGTGTGCAATAGAACGGTTTTGGCGAGGGTAAGGAAGAGAGAGTGAGCATAGTGCAGGGGTGATGCCTTGTTTTGAAACTTTAGTTGAGTTGTGAGGGGAAAAAAAATACATGTATTTAAGAAGTCAAACAGCAGGAACCATTCAATTGGCCTGTGTGCTATTATTTGTTTATTAATGTTGTCAATGTCATGGCTTTTCATCCTATTTTGGACTGGCTAGCCATTTTGTTGTCTATGTGGAGCATTTTAGAAGATCAATAACCGTTTTGAGAGGTTCTGTTCTATTTGTGCTTAGGGCTCCTTACTTTGTATGTATTTGCTACTTTCTGAAGCAAAGTAAATGAAAAATACAACTATTTTTGAGTTTTGTGCTGTGAATGGGATAGAGATGCAACAGGTATTATAGGTGAGGGGACATTTTTGAATTCTGGAATATCCTTTGTTTTTTACTACAGCCATCAGAATACATGACTATAGTTTGGTTTTTGGTGTCCATATATAAATGGAGGGTAAGCACAGTGGCACAATAAAGATAATGTATCTTTGGAGTTAACAGGATGCCATAGTGATGCCTGATACAAATCCTACCTACTTCTGGTTCAAATGTGCCACTAAAGCAAGAGTAAGAGCACTACCATGTGTCTGTCCCCCTCCTTCCTCCGTGTTTCATAGTCTGAAGTCACACAAATTCAGGGTCTGGGTACTGTCACTGATAGGACAAGGGGTAATGGGTTTAAGTTGAAGGAAAATAGATTTAGATTAGATCTTAGGAAGAAATTCTTCAGTACGAGGGTGGCAAGACTTTGGAATAAATTGCCCAGAGATGCTGTGGCTGCCCCCTCCCTGGAGGTGTTCAAGGCCAGGTTGGACAGAGCCTTGAGTAACCTGATCTAGTTGGAGGCATCCCTGCCCATGACAGGGAGGTTGGATTAAATGATCTCTAAGGTCCCTTCCAACCTAGGCCATTCTATGATTCTATGATTCTATGATACTATAGAGCCCTTCCAAAAGGGGGTAGGTTACTGGTTGGTGCCAGAGTCATAACTGTTAGGCAAAAGATGTCTCTCCCAAGAGTCTGACTTTGCACCATGAGAACTCATGAAATTAGATTTCAGCCCTCATTTACAGCTGTAATTTCTCCAAAATACTGGGTTTTTTTCCTTGCAAGTCTCTCATCTTAAGGTTGATCCCTTTAACTATTAATTCAAAATGAAACTCTGGCCCAGTACATCTGCTTCTGGAAAAGGGAAGGAAAAAGGAAAATAACTGAAACCTCAAATAGAGGATTCACTTCCATTATTGAATTTTATAAGGTGACATATAAAAGTCTGTATTGGTAGCTTGGGATTACATGCTTGTGTTTCTGCTCTCTCTCATCTGGAATAAGCTTGGACTATCTGTGTTATGGTTTGGACTGGAGATGGTTTTTCCTTTTCTCTTAATTTGGTGAATACAGGATGTGGCAGTTCTTATTATGCTGAAAATTGCTGTAATTGTTATCAGGCAATAAACATTCAATATACTTTTGTAAGATGTAGAGCTCAGTGGAAGTTTTCCAGTATTTGAGAAAATAACTGGAAGAAAAATGGTAAGGATACAAATTGAATTTGGACTTTGAATACTAAGAGAGTTGGCCTGCCTTATTCTGTTAAGAAACTGAGGATTGCTTTAACACTCACAGCAACGCAAGACATGTTCTCAGCTAAGAATGAATATGAATGTCTTTTTCATATAAAAACACATTGTAAGTAGTGCAGGATTGCATACCTGTCATAAGCATAACTGCTGTACAGAAAACAGAACAGGAATGTGAATGAAATGTTCTTACAAAGGACAATTTTCCTCTTTGATTCTTTCATAGGCCATATATGGGCAACTTCTATCAAATGAGCCTACAATAAGAACTCCATATTGTGCTTTCACCTTTAAAGCAGCCAAAAGAAAATGCTTGTATAATTTAGGTGAGAACTCATATTTACTACTCTGAAGTTATAGTACTTTTTAAAGTACTCCATATGTGTACATCGGAGTGAAGATTCTTAAGTTGTTAACATTTGATCTCCTGTTATAATTAGTCAGATCCAGAATGTAGCTTGAATAATGTGTTTATATAGCGTTGTCTAGGAGTTTTACTTATAGTTTTGCTTTGAAACTGTCTGTATTGAATAGGACTAAATATAGGTGCACTTTTTCCTTTTGATAAAACATATTTCCACCAGATATTCCTCTTACTTTATTTTAAGAATTGATGATTTTAGAAACGGTAAAACTAATTCAGAAATCCTGTAAGTATTTTATCGGCCTAGTAATGCCCATAACTCATTCACTTGAAACACTGCAGGATGGGAATTAGGTTCTTGGATTAAAAAGTTCCCTTTTAAAATAAACAGGAGGAAACAGGGGAGAGACAGAAGTGTGTAACTTGTTTAACATTTAACAAGCCTCTTGATCTGTTTTCTGGACCAGTTGCCATGCTTTTGAAGATAAAAGCAAGTACATTAGATATGGGGGTGGTTTTCATACACTGGGGTTTGAGAGAATTTTGGTTCTTTACAGAAGCAGGAATGTGAATGGTTGGCTTTGCCTCTAGGGTGATTTTTTGACCATTTTTCTGAATACATCTGGGAGAAATCCAGACCTCACTAAAATCAGGGAGACTTTGCTCATTGCCTTTAACAGGGCCAGGATTTTATCTGTGAATGTTCAAGCTTTCAGTCACTGGCCAGCTCCAATGGAGCTACTTTTAAGTCTTTTTTTTTTTTTTTACTACTGCAAATTGCCTCGTTCTGGCCCTAGACTGCAAAATGACTCCCAAGAAATTTTCTTTCTGGAAAGTACATCATTGATGATCTTAGCATGGACTCTTGTTAGCTGAAGCACAACATATTTTGATGAAAGATTGCAGGCCTAGTAATAAAGCTTGAACATTTGCTAAGCAATGGATTATATTAGGCAGGATTGGTACAAAGTGTTGTCTTGTAAATCTTGGCCAACCAGTGGGAAGCTTCTACATGGGATCCTGGTGTTAAATAGAGGGCTCTGGTCCATATTGGGATCTCTGACAATACTGTAACAAAACTAGGAGAGGAGATTTGAGATCTGTGGATCTCTAACAATGAAAGTTTACTTTATACCACCTCTGCAGAAAGCAACACACACACACACAGCTGGGGCAAATTCATTCATCTTGGTCCTCTGACTTGTACTTTTCTCAAAAATAGTTTGAAGGAAACAATTTACAGAAGCCAGCTTGGAAGTATAGGAACTTATGACATGTTTTTCAAAGTCTAACCTTGTTGCAGACCAGTGAATCTTGAGGTTCTTGATGCTTAATCTATGTCTGAAAAATTGGAGCTGGACACCGAAGTAACCTACCTACTATTAAGATAATATAAGATAGATAAGGTAAAGAGGTGATTCAGTGTTCCTGTGCATTATTTATGTCTGATTTTGGGGCTATGCTTTTTGGAAGGGAAATTTTAGTATTCAAGACAGGTGCCAGAAGCCACTCCAGACACTGACTAAGGGTGCGAAAGAGTGAGTTTGTAAAAGGTGATTGAGAGACGAGTTTTTCCATTTGCTTACGAGTTTACAGTTTGGTCCCTGCCTGAGACTTAGGTCTGGGATTCCTACTTTGGAGGTTTCTAATGAGGTTATGCGTAGGAGGCTGGTGCTGGAGATACTCAGGAGGCCAAGGTGACCTGAGATCAGGTGGGCCAGGCAGTGCCCTGCCCACAGAGACTGCTCACAACACTCATGCCAGTACGTTGTCCCTGTTCAATTTGTATTCCCTCTACTTACCATTGGGCTACCTTCTTTTCAGGTCTCAGCTGGAGTTTGTGGATTACTTTCTCTGTATGCTTTAAGGAAAACTGAGGTTGAACGAAGAAATAATTCCACAGATTATTCCCCTGTGATGTATCGTCAGTGGAAGAGGAAGCTGTCTTTTGAGACAACTCAAATATCGTAATTCATTACAATGGTTATATTCAGATTTCAAGTCACTCTCCCAATACAGATATAAATCTGTTGCACAGTTATCTGGTGATTGCATATTAGAGTAGTGTTTCCTAGAAGTTTCCACTAATCACATAATATGCCACATGTTCCATAATTTTGGGGAGTTATGTAAATTTCCGAAATTGGTTGTGATCTCATTTTGTTATTCTGTTACTGCGAAGCTTAAAGAAATAGGTGGTGGTGTGCAGTCTTTCTGATAATATGAGAGACTTGAAAAGGCAGTTTTAAGTTGTACTGAGTGCAGAAGTAGGTAAAATAAAATAAAATTGCAAGGTTTTTGTTGTTGGATTTGTTTTTTTTTTTGGAAAGAGCTCTAAAGTGGACACTGTCTAACCTATGATTTTTCAGTCACTCTAAAATAAGCAAAGATTTAGAGTGCTGAATATTCTGTGTGTATGAAATTGTATGTTTAAAATGTAAGTCTTCAAAGAAGAGACATAATTTGCCCCTACTAGCTTCCTCTAAAAATTGGTAAAGTGCTTTGGATTATATATATTCAAACATTTATTTCTGCAGAAACTACTCTGGTCTCCACTATGTGTTGCAGGTTTGCCATTCTGCCATTCAAGTCTCAAGCCTGATGCAGTGAATAAAAATGTTATTTTTACTTTCCTTAGTCTCTGTGCAGCTTACCAGCCTGCTGTGTGTTAGCCACACAAGTAACTCTGTGGCAGGTCAAAAGGAAAGTTGGCAACTTTAGAGCCAGGACACCTCTCTGCAAACAACATAGGCTGTTCCCATCTTTTTCCTGGATGGCACTGGAGTTTCCAGGTCCTTGAGACTCCTGCAGCTTTTTTCCTCTTCTGCTGAGTCTCTGTTCCTTTACCTACAAGAAGCAGCTGGGGGCAGGTCTGCAAGGGAAGGCAAAGCGCTGCTTGCAAGTGGACAGTGTGTTTCAGATAAAGGAGCAAAGAGTGTGAGGTGGCTCAATATATTACTCAAGGAGGGGGTTGCTGGAGCCAGGAAAATCCAGCTCGTCCAGACTGGCTCTGCTTTCCTTTCACCCCCTCCTGTGAGTAATGCGGGTTGTTTATTTCTTCATCTCTGCCCTTGCAGGGAACAACTAGGCGTTCATTTCTCTTCTCACCTCCTCTTCTCGTAGGCCTCTCTTTGTTCCTTGAAGAAGCGAGAAGGGACAAGGGAAGGGAAAAACTGAAAGGAAAAAACACTTTCACTCCTTTCCCTTGCTGGATCACAAGCCAGCAGGGGCATAACCAGATGAACTGTCTGAGCACAGGGAAGGGCAGGACGCTGTGACATGGACAGTAAACGTCTCCCTGGCTGGGGCATGCAGCCCACCTCAGGACCTCTCTTTCCAGACTGTGAGCAGTGACAGCCCCTTTGCTGTTGGGCTAGATTCCTTTGCTGCTGCCTTTGTGTTTCCATACAATACCCTACCGGAGATTTCAGCTAGGACTGATTTAAAAATCAATTAGAACCTTAACTTCCTTTTCTTTTAGTAGTTCTTTCTAGTAATTTCATCCTTTTGTTTTTAAATTTCTAAGTAATTTTTGAAATAGATGTTCATTTGATAATTTACAGTTTAAAGAGGAGTTTGAAAATAAATTAATCTCATTAAATGGGAAAACACTGCACAATCTTAGACATTCCAAGTTTCCTCTTAATATTTTACAGTCTTTTTACTATTTACTTTGTATCTCTTTTCTTAAAAGTGTTTATTTTGGGAAGGTCAAAACAAAATTCTCCCTATGTCTCTCATCAGCTGTAAGATGAATGCATACAGTTGGAGTAAGTTCCATTGAAGCTCTCATGCAGAATAAACAAAGTTCTGACTGAAGGCTTGACTCATGATAGGTCTTTAATGACTATTGTAATGAAAAAGTAGTTAACATATTCTCTACCAAAAAAGGGTGTAGTTTTGCTGCAGAATCAGCAACACATCAAATCAGGGGCAACTGAGGGACAGATTCAAAGGGCAAGGCTGATACAGAGCTGATGGGCATTGGAAAGAACATTAACAGCTGTATGCTCATTAAAGAGGGAGATGTAAGTGTGCTGGGGAGGTCAAGTATGTCACAGGGAATTTCTGATATTTCAGGGTCAGGCTTGTCAGATGGAATCAGCCTACAGAAATGGATATTACAGTATGGTGTTGTAAGCGTGTAGTCACCACTTAAGCTTTTGTACTACCCTGTGGTAAAGCAATTTTGCCTCAAATATTCCTGTACTCTGTGGGGAATCTTGGGGATTATTTTGGGAAGGGAAGTTTGGTATTTCTACAGATGGAGCTAGAGAGCAGGGAGATGCCTATGAAATTACTACACATCCTCAAACAAAGCAGATCTGTTTCCACTGCCTTTTCTACTTGTGTGACAGCTAGCGTAACACTTGGCAGTCAACAAACACTGCATGCTGCTCTTGTCATCATGCGGTGGGGCAGGAAAACTGCTGACATGGAAAAGTGCAGATAAAATCAAGCAAAGTGATTCATGGCTTGGAAGGCTCTGTGTCCTGGGGAAAGATTAATCAAAACTGGCCCAGAGAGCTCAGGGATAGTAATATGCATGCATATTATAGTTACTGGGTGATAGAAAAATATCTTCGAATGAGCTGTGCCAGATTCACAGATGCTATTTTAGGAGGTACATTTATTATTCTTTGCTGTTAAGAACAGTCTCTCTTGTAAAAGTCTAATCTCTCTGTGAGTGAGGGGCTAGGAAACTTGCGTTGTATAGCTTACAGATCTGTGGCATTCACAGTCCTAAGGAGGACTGAGTGGAAAGTCTAAGAAAATTATGCTTTCAGTCCATTGCTTAGTGAAGGAAAGACGCTATGGGAGCTGTGGGACAAACTTATCAAAAGGAAATAAAACACTTTAGTCCTTGAAGAGTTCAAATATCTGACAGTGGTTAAAACTGATCTCATTCTCTATGGCAGTGAAAAATTAAAAGTATCATTTAAATTTTATTATTATTAAAATTATCATTTTAATTTTCATGGTATATGATAATTAATAAATTTTGGAAAATGTGCATCTAGCTTTCTGTAGCCATGCTTACCTTTGAGATGAAGAAGACAGTGATTGGAATGGTCTCAAAGATTTGGTAAGTATACATAGATGATCTGAGAGGAGGGAATGTTTTAGACTAAATTTCTAAGGGAATGTATCTAATAAAATCATTCAGTGAGTACAATTAGAGAATTTTTATCCAAATGAATTCCTCAACTCCTTGGCTAGTTTTAGCTGACTTTAAGTGCTACTTTTTTTTCTCAAAATTGTGAAGTTCCTGTTTATTGTGAGAAAGTTAGAGCTAGGAAAGACATTAATACACTTATGGAAGGAAAAGTTTCAGCACACATATCCTGGCCAAGCAACCAGCAAACATAGTATTTGGAAACAAGCATGGCGTGTGCTGCCTCTTGCTCGACCTGAAGCTGGCGGATATGGGAGGGACAGGGGGCAGTGTGGATTGCAGGGAGGGGAATTTATCAAAGGAGTATGGAAAATGGGCTTTGGGCTGTTGCACTATGGAGGGGAGAATGATGCAAGCCACAAAGCTGTAGGAAACCAGTCTTTATTAGTTCCACTGCTTTTGGAACAACTTGTTTAAACTTCCCTTGTAGGTAATTAACTTTCTAATGGCAGTATGAGATAGGCCACCTGCAGAACCCTTGGGCAGGGGGATTCACAAGCATGTACGGTTCAAAATAGGGCCTCATGGAAAGCTAGGCAAAAGTGTGTTAGAATAATATTTACGTTCAGTAGCATTAAGTACATCTGCTTGTTATTAGTGGGAGGCTGAACTGGCTAAAAACCTTCCACAAGAGAGTGACCCAGCAGCAGAAGGCCAGGTACCTCTGACAGCTTTTATACAGCTACCAATAGAGCTATTTTAAAAAGCATGACAAGATTTCCCTCTCAACGTAAATTTGAACACAAAGGAGGTAGAGTTTGATCACTAGAGTATATAGATGTTTCAGTTCTGTCCCTTTAGGTCTCTGGTTTTGTACTTGTTTTCTTTGTTGCTCTTGTGTTTATATGGGTGTGAAGTTTTCATACAAACTAAGGGAGTGTGGCCCTGATTGGTTGAAATCAGTGCAAGCCAAAGATGGTCATCCTGTTTGAAAAATCAAGGGTGATAAATGACAGTCTTAAACCTAATAATTTTAAAATTCTCTAGAAAAATATTCAATGGAAAAATATGGCATCTCATTTAGCCAAACAAAGACATAGAACATGAAATTTTTATTTAATTCAGTTTAGTACTCTTGAACATAATTTTTATGTCTGAAGATTGTACACGTGATTGCTCATGAGGAGTACTGACTTCAGTGTAGTTTTGATGATTTAAGCTACCTGGAAATAAGTGAAAAATCTTTGGTGTAACTAAGTACGGAGTCTAGATCTTTCAATACTATTTCTTAGACATATATTATGTATGTGTGTGTACGCACAGAACAGTGTTAGGCAGATGGGTTATTTTTGCTTAGGATTTAGGAATTCCACTGACCTAGAATTCAGGCTGTTGGATGCAATTTCCTGATCCACTATGGATTTGTTCAATGTCAAATTTACAGAATCACAGAATCA
>VZZY01020506.1:0-13135 GCA_013400335.1 Eurystomus gularis | reverse complement strand
CTAAACGGACCCAGAACACTACTAAAGCCCTGGATTAAGTGAAATGCAATATTTTATGTAACCCGTTTGTCTGTTAGGTCAGCGTGACCATTTGATCACTTACAACAGCATCTGGTTGTACTGCTATCATCCTATACTTGAAAGGTTTTCCAAGGCTTTAAATTTTATATAAATCTGCATGTTGAATGGTATAACTTAACTCCTAAAAATTATTTAAACTTTCTTTTGAAATATAAAATTGCTTTACTAGCATTTTCCTCCTGATATTTTTTGTTGTTGTTTGATTATTCTTCAGTGACTAAAACCCAAGAAGCCCTTGGCGGTATCACAGTTTGGAACAAATCTTTATGTGAAGAGAATCTTCCACTGCTAGTGGTGAACATGAAGCTTAGTCAGCATTTCTCTCTCCATCCTTTTGTTGATTGGCCTTGGAATCCAAACTCACAAAAGGAATCTTCTAGGACATTATTTTCTATCTTTTCAAGTCCCACCTTGCCAAGTATGAAATTAATAGATTTTGCCTAACTTGGCTTCTCTTTAGTCTTCATAATCTGATGCTTTTTGGACAATCATTTCACATCATACTCTCTGAATAGACCCAAAAATATATCTCAGTATTTATTTGGAAAGTATTAAAGTGTCTTCTTTCATTCAAATATTCACCTAAAACAGTGGAATCTGCAGTGATCTTTACATCTATTATAACTAATTTATTTAACCCCTTTATGTATAGTGTTTTGGGATTAAAACTGCTATAATACATTCTCTCATAGGCTCTCTACCTCTACCATGACTTCAGTTTCACAGATGTAGACTTGGTTTTCAATAGGTGTCTACAAATTGTCCTTCAATATCAATGGAATATGGTAGCTGACATTCTCTTTGTCATGCTAACATGGATGTGATCGCTGTCATGGGGAGCGTCCTGTAATGATTTTGTGCAGTTTATATAATTTTATGTATCGTAGTTCAATGCTAGTATTTAAAAAAAAAAAAAGTTCTTACTTTATGAACCAGTTGTTCAGCAAAGCACATGAAACTGAACCTTTGTCTACCATTTCTGGTGTCCAGTGACTGGTGAGTAAAATTGAACAATGACAAAAATAGGAGGAAGTGGCTGAAGACAAAATTGTTTCCAGGGAATGCTCAGCAGGAGGTGGGGAGATCCACTGAATAATTTTTCTTCAGTTCTTTGTTTACCACTTCTACTTTACCATACTTCCTGTCTCTTTATAAGCTAATAGGACTAATAATCATTACTGGTAGTAGATTGCCTTCTCATAGCTCTACTGTGCATGATTAAAGCTTCAGGAGTTGTTGGATCTTGTTTTTGACTAATGCAATGAAAGTCATTAATTAAAAACTTAAGAACATTGGATTTACTTTAAGCACAAGTATTAGAGTATTTGCATGAGCATTATTGGGTAAGTATCCTTTCTTTTTGATGATAAGCAGATTTTTTTAATCTCCGACTGCATAACAGTAACAGGGAGATTGCTAAAAATGAAAACAACAATGCTAATTATATTTAATGCATAAACAGATTTGCATTCCTTTCTGCGTGATACACAGCTAACCTGTGTAGCAGCCCTACTAACTGCTGACTCATAGATGCTTCCATGGTTTAGTTCACGGGAGTGGTGTGGTCCTAAAAATCCTGACAACAAGCATCGTAGACTATGTTCTTATGAAGAGTAGTCTGTTAAGTGAGGCATACACCTTTCTATGCTTTATAGGCGACATGCTGTTAGGACCTACACAGCAGAGCCAGTCTAAATGGTGGCAACTTTTGTATGAAATAGGCAAGAGTGTAGGTAACTTTCAGTGTATGCTGTAATGATTTGCCAGCCCATCATGACTTCATGCGTAAAGTCTTTCTAATGTGTAGGATTCTTCTAGCACACATGGGGAGAGACCCAAAGCTGTACTCCCATGTTGTGACATTCTGGTAGCACTTGAGATTTTTACTGATTGAAAAATTCTTGAAAATTTTTTCCAAATCCTCAGCTCACAAGGTAGTTATCAAAAAACCTAGGCAATTAGCAGTTAAATAGGAAGCCCTTTTCTACCTCTATGCTATATGAAAGTTGATAAAATTTGTTCCCACAAACAACAGCATGGAAGAAATCTTAGTTGCAATATGTTAGCAGTAGAAGATAAATCCATGTTTCAGGCTTCATTCTCAATTGGCTTACTGGTACAAGTTTACATCAGGGGTGGGAAGCTGTATATATTAAAGCACTGACCTTAACGAGAATCATGCAGTTAAAATCCTGCACAGTTCTTTTAAAATGTCAGGGGTTAATGTTATTTAAATGCAGTATTTGGTAGTTTAATTGAGTCATGCTTCGTTGTCTTTTGCTGCACGTTAATGCCAATGAAACACTGATTGTTGACAGAAAGTTCTCTTCAGCAAAGTATACACTGACATATCGTGCTGCTATGGAAAAATAGTGTGCAAGACAGAGCAGTCGTACTCTGCTGGAGTAGGAATCCTGTACTGTCTAAATGGTGGCAACATTAATTATACACTGACAGAAAACGTGAACTAGTTTTTTTCTCGTATATGTTTTCAGACTACCTCTTGAGAGGACTGATAAGACAGAATTGGTTGGGTCTTTAGAGAAATAAATTAATCTCAGGATTTTTTTGTCTGGTGTGTCACACAAGTTAGTAAATGTACCTTGGAAAGTACAAAGCCAAGTCAGAAGGCAGATTTGTTATAGAAGCAACTTCTGATAGCTTTTGTAAGCTTGCCTTAGGACACACCAATGGCTTTTCATCTTGGCTTTGTCTAAGTTTGGAAAGAATAACTTCATGTTCTTTCTCTGAGTGCCTCTCAGTCTTAAGACTCTATGCCAGTCTACACCTCAAGAGGAAATAGATGCTGGTCTGGCAAGTGAGACAGAGAAAATACTGTAAATTGTGGACTCAAACAAACAAAAGCTTTTGAAGAGGAATATGGGAAGCAGTAAACACTGGTGAGCTTACAAAAGCTCGTGTGCACAACAGATGGGATATACTTCATATTGTGCTTTTGCACAGTAGAGTAACTATTCCAAAATAACTGTCCTCATATGGAGAGCTGTTAGATACTTCCTTATTTTGGCTGAAATAGTCTGCATGCTGTTTGTCTAGTCCCACAGGGCTTTCTTATGACTTTGGGCTCTGTGCTTTCCAGGATTTTTCTCATGACTGCAGGATGCTTTCTGGAAGTCATTAGAATTCTGTGTCTTGGAAATGAGTTTGCAAATGCTCATGAGTTAAGACTTTTTAAAAATTATTTTTTGCCAGCCAATGTCATATTTCAAGTTGACATCAGCCAGCCTGGCTGAAGTCTGCAACAGCAAATGGGCCTAGCTTAGTTGAAACTTCTGATGCGTTGTGTGAACTTCCTGGTTCTTATACTATCTTATTTGGAGACTCCAGGACAGTACACCTGGGCTCCTAAGGGAACAACTAAGTGTTTGAATATTATGTGAGTGGTAAGATTCTGTTTGGTGAGTGGTAAGTTTCTGTAAAAAGTCATAATAGTCCAAGCTTCTTAGAAACAGCAACCCGTTTAAGTACCTGCCTTTATGGGTTTGAGTAAATATATTTAGCTTCTTCCTGGTATCTAAGGTATCATCAAAGTGTTTGGAACCAGATTGACTACATCACAGTAGGAATTACTGGTAAAGTTTGCAGATCTAGGCCTTCTTCCAAGATCTACACCGAATCTCTTGTATGCTACGGAGAGCAGTATAGCTCAGCAGGCAGGGCCTATAGAGCTCTGACCTGTGGAAACTCAATTCTCATTTCTGCCACTGGCTCTGTTATGGTTTGAGGTTTGGGACCAGGACAGGCAGTAACTGGACACCCTGAGGGTCCCAAGGGGGAAGCAGTTATTCCCTCCCCCTTCCTGTCCACACCGGATACTGGAGGCAGGAAGTGGTCTCCAGCGTGGGAGGAAGAGAAGCTTGGAGCTGACCCTTCCATGTGCCCAGGAGGAAGAGAAGCTTGGAGCTGACCCTTCCATGTGCCCAGGAGCCATCTTCTCACCACTCCTCATCCTCCAGTGAATCCGAAGCCATCCAACCTTTGGTTTTGTATTATATTGCATTTATTGTGTTTTCCCCCATCTTTGTACCTATATCTACCTTCCCTTCTTGTTTTCTGTTCCCTTTTAAACAATATATATATATCTTTCTAAACTTCCAATACAGTGCAAAGTCTCTCTCTCTTTTTTTACTCCTGATCTCCCTTTTTGCCCACCTGTCTGGGGGGGGAACTAAGGGATAGGGAGGGGGGAGAGCATACATTCTGTTTCCGTGGGGACCTGCCCTGAACCCCTAAACGGACACAGAACAGGCTCAAAGGCAGAAAAATAAATCCTTCCAGCTTCCAGAAGCTCACAACTATGCTGCAAAGAGCACTGAACAATACTGAGGGGTGAAGCCATAAGGAGACTTGTGGGAACCTGCTGTAGCCCAAAGTCTCATTGTCCCTGCAGTGTGTTTGTATATGAACATTTGATAGGGTGTTGGCTTCTTGAACATGTTAATGCTTTATTTTATTTAATATGTTCTTTAGCACTCTGTGGCATGTATGCTGTTGTACATATTGTGTGCATTGTGCTGAACTTATTTTATCCTGAAGCACTTAGAGCCATCAGGTAGAACCAGCTGTTGCTTGGTGAACTCTTGAGCCTCTGTTAATGCAGAGTGTGTTAAATTATTAGCAAGAGAGAAGAGGAAAATTGAGATTACCCGTAAATGGAGAAGAATTTATTGTTTGGCATTGTAAATAGACCCCTTTTTAAAGGGATGAATCAAATATCACCATCTTAGCCTAACGGCAAAGCAGTGCTAGTCATTTCATCAAAAAGTTCCAAAAAAAAAGGCGTGTAAAACTGACCAATTAGAAAAACTGTGATAATATTTTCCTAATGGACATCCTAACTTTGGAAAATAATATATAAAAGGGGAGAGTAGCTGGAAAAAGCTTTGGTTGTGAAGGATGAGAAAGAAAAGAAGACCTAGAAATCTGTGGATAGCTTCAGAGGACATTAGGTAACTTGTAGCTTTTTTCAATGGCAAAAAAAAAAATCTGTTTATTTCTAAAGAAGGGATTTGTGTGATTATAGCAATAAATTTGGATTTGGACACCAAAAGCTGTCTGTGGCTCCCTATAAGAAAAAGAGCAAAAACCTGTCTTTTATGTCAGCAGCTACTTAAAAAAACCAACCATTCAGATAAAAAAACCCCAAACCAAAAACAAGCAAGGACCACCCCCCTCCCCCAACTAAGCAACCAACCAAGCAGAACAGCAAAGAAACAAACAACAAAATTTCCAGCTCACCCTTCAAGATGGAGTGTTTTGTCCAGGAGCCTTATTGTAAATTCTTGTAAGTAAGAATTTCTACCAATGTTTTCTACCCATTTTTCTCCTGTACTTTTAAAAAATATTTTCTCAGATGAAAAATGTTATATGTCTGCAAAGTCTATTGATTAACATCTCTACTGTGTTAATGTCCTGTAGTCTATGAAGGTATCTTAATTTACCGAAAAAGCAAATTTCTTCCAATGTGAAACACTTACATGATTACTTTACAACAGTAATCATATCAAAACTCTTCCATATCTGTGGAATACTTATTGTTTGTGATGCACTTTGGTACCTACATGATTGGCTGTTCACTGCAGAGGGAAAGGTAGGTAAATGGACAGATATGACTACTGGGATAGGGGATTTGCTAGAATTTCATTCAAATTGCTTGAAACCTAGCAGAAAATGCCCTGACTGAACGGACTCGGGAGGAATAGTAAATTTAAAAGGAAGTAATAAATTGGACCTTTTATGAATGGCTCAGACTTATTTTCCTGTAAACTAAACTTAGAAGCTTCTGGTTTTCTACATAAATAAAATTAAATACCTTTGTTAATGGATCTTCTGTCCATTTTCTTTTGGGGAGAAATTTGCCTAGAGTGGTCCCCTGTGTTCACAGGTCATGACCAGACTACAAAAGGATGAAAATTCACAAGCCTTATAATGCCATTCTCTACAAAAGAAAAGTAGGTTCCCTCCCCTGTCAGAAGCAGGTAGTTTTATAGTGGGCTGAGCAGAACCATGTGATTCTTCCTATTTCAGCAAAAATGTTTCTGTCTCACGTACACACACAGCTTGACTTCCTGAAGGGTACAGATTAAACGTTTGGGGTTATTTGAAAAGTGTCTGAAGTCCTCTTCCAAGTGATAAAGAATTGCACTATAAAGATTTATAATTTGAAAGGGAGGAGTTTCTTCTTTTTTGGTGCTGCACAAAAAGACTTGGTTTCTTTTAATAACTGAAATGATTTCTACCTCTGTCTGAGTCTACGAGAACCTCTTATAAAGTTCATAGAGTAGTTGCAGTTCACCATGTGAGCTAGTCAAATACAAACTTATTTCTTCAAGCAACTGCTAGTCAGCTTTTTCATTAAACCAGTTGTCTAATTCACATCCAATTTGGAGACTAGAATTTTATAGAAAAGTCTGAGGATCTTGGAAATATAGAAATCTTAGGGAGATTAAGTTGAAATGTGAAGAGCTACTTGGGTTGACTTTAGACTGGAATCTGGGTTGTAGTTTCCAACTCTTAGTTTCCTGTATGTCTGCTTTGTTACTGTTGTTGTGTATGTGTGTGTATGTTTGTTTTCACAATCAAAATCCTGCCTTTTCCAGAATGAAGTTTTCTGTGAGAATGAAGGAAGGTAGTACAGTTTTGAGTGTTTCTAGACTTGACTCTATATTAAATCAGAGTTTAAAAATTCTGTCAGAAATAAAGCGTCACTTGACTGGGTTGTAAACCTGATACCTGTTTTCTTGTCCTGACTACCAACATCAGTCAATTCTAAGTGGTATTGTAACATATTTTCTATGCCACAGTTGCTCATATTGTGAAGAGTTTGTCTAAAAAGAGATGTCCTGTCTCCAAGGATAGCATTATTTTACCACTATTACACCAACTCAGCTGCTTTTCTTAAAACAATCAAATAAATTACACCATATACATGTTAACTAAAAAGTTTCAAGGTTGGAACTTAGGGAACTGAAAAGGTGATAGAAAAATGAAGATAATTAAAATCAGTCCATTCACTTGGCACATAAACGAAAAACATAGTGTACAGTGCACATTAATGATGAGACACACCAATATACAGCCATCTGACTGTCAATCTAATAAAAGGTTGGAGAGTGAATTTCATCATTGTGAAATTGGAGGTTTCTGTCCACAGAAAATGAGAGAATGAACATATTCATTGGAAGGGACCTCTGGAGATCATCTAGTCTAACCCTAGAGCAGATTTTCCAGGATTGAGTTTAGATGGGCTTTGAGTATCTCCAAGGATGGAGACTCCACAACCTCCCTGGGCAACCTGTGCCAGTACACAATTGCCCTCACAGTAAAAAAAAAGGTTTCCTGATGTTCAGAGGGAGCCTCCTGTGTTTCAGCTTGTGCCCATTGCCTCTTGTCTTGTCACTGGGCATCAGAAAGATGCTCCCTCATCACTCTCTGCCTAAAGCAGCCCATGATACTGTTGGCCTTTTATGCTGTGAGAATGCATTGCTGCTTCATGGCCTGCTTGTTGCTCATCAGATCCCCCAAAATCCTTTTCCATGAAACTGCTATCCAGCTGGGTGGCCACCATATACTGGTGCCTGAGTTTATTCCTCCCCAGTGACAGGACTTTCCAATTCTTCTTGTTGAACTTCTGGGGTTTCCTCTCTGCCCAGTTGTCTAGCTTGTGAAGTCCCTCTGAATGGCAGCAAAACTCTCTAGTCTATCATCTGTGAACCTGCTGAGGATGAACTTAATCCAATCCTCCAGGCCATTGAGGATGCTGAATGGCCTGATTGTTCAACCATTTTTTAATTAGCTTCATTGTCCACTTATCTAAACAGTACTTTGTTAGCTCATCTATGATGATGTTACAGGAGACAGTGTCAAAGATTTTTGCTAAAGTCAAGGTAAGCACCATCCACTGTTCTTCCTTCATCCACCACATTGTAGAAGGCAATGAGATTGGTCAAGCATAACCTTCTCTTCATATATCCATGCTGACTATTCACAATCACCTTCTTGTCATTCATGTGGCTGGAAATGATTTCCAGGAGCAATTGTTCATCACCTTCCTAGGAACTGCAGCGATGCCAAAGGGCCTGTAGTTCTACAAATCTTCCATTTTGCTATTCTTGAAGACTGGAGTGATATTTTCTCTGTTCCAGTCTTCAGGAACCTCTGCTAGTTGCCATGACTATTCAAAGACAATTGAGACTGGCCTCATAGTGCCATCAGCAACTCCCTCAGCACTTCTGAGCTTGTGTACAAATACTTCAGTTTCGTGCTTCCTAACCTGGTCTTTTTTTCACTCAGGATAAATGAGTCTTCCTTACTCCAGATTTTCTCTCTGGTCTCAGGGACCTGGGATTCCTGAAAGCTGTTTTTACTCCTAAGGACTGAGTCAAAGGCAGCATCAAGTACCTTGTCCTTGTCTACCAGTTTACAAGCTCCATTTAGCAGTGGGTTCACATTTTCCTTTTGCTGTTCATGTACTTGTAGAATACTTCCCTATTGTCCTTCACATTCCTTGCCAGATTCAACTCCAGGTAGGCCTTGGCTTTCCTAACCCCATTCTTGCATGACTGGAGAGCAACACTATACTTCTCCTGCATCACTTGACCCTGTTTCCACCTCTTGTACACTTCCCTTTTATGTCTGAGTTCAATTGTGTCACTAAAATGGAAATGAGAGATCAGTGAGAGTTGTGCTTCCATGTCTCACTGTAACTTGATTTTTTTGATTAAGAGAAAGGGGGACAAATATGAAGTCAAATTAACTGCTACTGTGTGCTACATGTGACCAAAGATTAGCAGAAATACGACTGGTTGTTGGTAGGCTATGAACTGCCGACTTTCAAATGCTTTCATTTTGATGGAGTTAATTGTCACCTAGAATTCCTTGGGTTAAAAAGTTAGACTATATCCCAAAATAAACAGCTTAATTCTGTTTGTAGCAGGGAAAATTGCTCTGTTTTCCTCATCTATATTTTAGGTTTTCCAGATAGTTATGAAGTGTATCTACAGCTGAAATTTATGCTTATCTGGTTTTCCATGTCAAAAAAGAATTTCTGAGAAGAGTAAGAAAATTTTATTAAAAATCACTTTGTATTACTGGGTAATAGAACCTCCCTGCAGTTTTAAAAAAGGATATTTCAGAAACAAGTGGTGAATAAGAATGGATAATACAACTTGTGGATGGAAGTGGAATTTATAGAAACTGCTGATGTTCAGAAAATGAAAGGGCTGATAAAGGCAATTAATGATCGTGAAGTCTACTACTCTGTTCTGCGAGATGTTAAAACCACGTCTGAAAAAGGGAGAAGATTAAAATACATATTGATTGGCTGGTGGGCAAAAGGTAAGGTTTAAAAGCAAAGAATTGACTAATATGCATGGTATTAATTAAACTCTTCTCATCATTGTGAATAAACAAGGGCTTATAACCCATATCTGTAAATTCCTGAATTGATTCCAGATTGAGTGTACTTCAAAGGTCTATGCCACGTAAACCAGAAATCACCTTCAGAAGGGTCTTTTCCTGCAGGTCAGAGGAACTGCAAGGCACAGTATTTGCAGCTGTACAATTTTCATTCTGAGTGTTCCCGCTGATTTCATAGGCAACACAAGTGGCTCATTTTAAGTCTGCTGCAACTGTGGCCCTAAGAAGTTTTAAAGGACTCGTCTGAGCTAAAACACTCCCTACTATGAGTTAAAGAGCCAAATATTCTGCTTCTTTATCTATATGGGCCCTGTTCCCTTATCTGTGGTTCTCTTGGATTTTGTTCTCTCATATTTTAATATTTAAAATAAAATTTAAAAATCAGAAGAATAAAACCTGCTTTAGAAGAGGACAAAGTATCTGCCTCATGACTACTAGGTATTCCCAGCTTGTATGCTGGTTATATATGTTTTTCTGCATTTTCCTTTCGATGTCTTTTCTACATATTTTACTGACATGAAAGACTATCCTATCGTGGAGTGTTGAATGACCAGGAAAGATCCGTAGCACAAAGAGCAAAGAAATAAAGCAGGAGAAGTGTGTACCTCCTTGCCATCAGCTGAAAGCACAGAAGGGTTTCTACAGATTAGCCGAGTCCTTAAGAAAAATTATTTAACAGGCAATAATACATATACACAAATACAGAATTACACAAATAACAATAATTATTTAAATTATTTAACCAATGTAAGTAAGGTTGACTCAGCTTTGTGTACTGGCTAGTTTCGGCAGTTGATCTTTAATTTAAACAAAATGTAGGTGTTCCAGAATGTCAGAAACTGAACTGCAGCCTGGGCATCTCCACAGCACAGGTCCAAAGAGGGCAGCAGGGCTGCATTTTGCCTCTGCTGCCTTTGTTAGTGCACCAACCCGCCTTGCCCAGAGAGGTGGCACCCTGACCACTGAGTGTTTCTGCAGTGGCCACTACAAGCATTGGCTGGCATTTGTGATGGCCAAAATTATTCTTTCTTCAACTAGTCACTTTTGCAGTCAACCCTTGATGCATTTTTGCATTTGGTGATCTTTGTGGGTAGGAGGCTCTGGTTGTCTTGACCAGCTGGTCATCTTGTCAGAAGTCCTAGCTCTCCCATACAGGGTCATATTACTCTAGTATTGATGAGGACAAAATGAACTGACACCACTGTGAACTGCTAGTAATTTCTTGCATTCCCATCACATTCAGACAGCAGTTCTATGTCATCTACAATCTTTTTCACCTGTTTCCCTTCAGTCCTATCCAATGCCCTGATTGGAGTTTTCGATTGATTCCTGCTGCTGCATCACTCAGTCTACACTTCACTGTGCAAAGTTTAAACAAGAAAAAAAGTGTTGCCCTCGTTACTCCCTGGGTTGTCTATAAGCCGCTCAGGATTCCCTGCAGTTTGTTTTCTCATAAGATTCAATGGAATTTCTGGCAAAGCCAATGATCTCAGTAGCAAAGTTGCAGTGGTAGCATCACTATGGAGATTTCTCTCTGTTTCTGTTGTCCAAGCTCCTTGAAAACATGAGGAAGTTGATTATCACAGTGTTTTCAGTGCTTAGCATTGCTCTGTATTATGTCAAGATGTATCAGGCAGAGGAGCTCCATACTGACAGTGCTCTGGCATGTATTTCTAAAGCCAACAATTAGAAAATTATCAACCCTACTTGATGAGACAATTGAACAGGTTTACTGTGCTTTTTGCTATCATAACAATGTGCTTTACCCAGTGCTTTTTATCTACAGACCCTACTAGTGCATTAGAGCCAGTGGAATATTAAAATCTGTCATTTGTAGAAGTAATCTGAGGGACAAAGGGATTAAATGACTGGCCCCAAATACTGGTCAAGAGTAAATTTTCACATGAACTTACAGGACCCAGGTTCTCAGCCCCCTTTCAAGACACCAAATTCCGCTAGGGTTTTTGTGCCATTCCAGCTGCTTTCCACTCATCAAAAAAAAAAAAAAAAAGCAACAAATTCAGTAGTAATCTGTGGTTGAGACCTAAGAAAATCGAGGTCTAAGGAAATTCAGTATTTTCTTCCTTGTCAGTTTCAATTAAGATTGAATTGTATCTGGCCTTAGACATTAATATTTCAACCAGACAGCAAAATGAAAGGTGAAACATAACCCTGGCAATCTGTTCATGAAAACAGTTCAATTTTCTTCAGTGTTTCAGAGAATCAGGTACTTGGCATAGCCTTGTTATAATTTGTAAAACATCTTAATTCTCCATTCTTTGTTTCAAATGTAATTGTATAGAGAAGGGAATTGGATCATTCCTGTTGTGTCTTTCCTAGTGCATCAGTTCACTTGGTTAGTTTCTTGTGAAGAGCATCAAGTGTTATGGGTGGAAAACACGTGTTTTTATGAATTTTATGATAAACTGCCTGAAAATGATTGAATAAATGTTTTTGAAAGTAAGAAAAGTACATTTACTTGTCCTTTAAATCCACTTACAAAATTGGCACCAGTTCTCCTTTTCATTTGTGTTCCTTATTCTGTCATGTTAAGAAGTGGCCTGTGCTGCTGGTATCTGTTAAGTGTCCTCCTTGTACTGGAAACAAGTGGCGGCTTGTCTCACTGGAGATGTTCAGGTGTACTGTATTCAAATATGTCTTTTGCTGAAGATATGTAGCTACAGTTCATCAGGCTAATACAGGAAATGATTAGGAGCAATTAGGATGGAATCTAGCAAATTACTAAAACCAGGCAGGGTTGTTTTGTTTTTTGGTTTTTTTTTTTGTTTTTGTTTTTGTTTTTTTTTTTAAATAATTGATGCTCACAACTAATTTATTTCGTTACTGGGCATCATGCACTTCAGAGGAAGAGATGCCTAGGACTAAATCATCTTGTCTGGAGGAAGAGTAGAGAAGGAAGGAGAAGACATGCAGGACTTGTGTTTCTATGCAGAGATACCATACCATGACATTACCACGTTACTGTCTGTCTGAAGATGTGTCTCAAGAATCCAGGTCTATTTTTGCCTTTCAGTGCCAGGCCCTCAGTCCAGCATTTTCCCATCTTTTAAGGTTTGGAAGGAACTTTTTCCTGTCTGCTATGCCCATATAGGAACCAATCACACTCGTGGCCAGACCTGAAGGGTGTTCAGTTTGTTGATTCTGCGGCAGGGTGCCAGAACTGGCCATATGGAGTGCAGGCTCCAGAAGACATACCAAAGGGAAACTTCGAACTAACCTGATACCAATGTTATAATTTAATGCAAGAATGAGGTGGTGCTGTGGCAGACAGTATTTTACTGCAAGGAAAAAGCAATAGCAATGAGTTTCTAAAATTGTGTTGAAGCCAACTCAGCAGGTCTTTTTGACCCGTGGCAGCTGGATTTCTGTAGCACTGAACACAACCCAACTATCTGTTTGCGTACACAAGATGCTGACACCCACAGTGCTTGGCAGGATTTTGCTAACTGTTTTTACACCCATTCCTCTTACAACAGAAAACACAGCAGAAGTTTTCAACGGTACAACTTTTTTCTCTCTTTTTCCCTTCTCGTCATGTACATCTAGATCTCTGTTGCTGTAAAGCCTCTTGTGCCTTTCACAGAATCACAGAATC